>ML778503.1:939042-954233 GCA_009831015.1 Picea engelmannii | reverse complement strand
CAGCAAAAAAAAAAAAAAAAACTGCTTTCAGTGCACTTTAATAATATTAAAGCACGGATGTGTTCGATATAGGAAACACACTGATAAGTAAAAATAATTTAAAAAAAAATACTTTAAATTACAATGGTGTGATATGTATCGATAACAACACCACACATAGAGTAAAAATGAAAACAAAAAAATACCATGAACGAAAAAAAAACCAAAACAATTTACACACCGATGAACAATTTTTTTTTAAATTATGTTACAGCATTTCCGGTGTACTTTATCAGTAAGAACCCCAGTGAATTATAGTCAAATTGACGCATTGATAACTAGAAACCATTTAAAAAAAAACGTGACAGGGTTTGGATCAGATGCAATAAGTGGTCCCCTTGCATTACATGCCAAACACCTTATATATAGAAACACAAACCCATTAAATCTAAAATGCCTAAAAGGTGGTCCCCTTCAAGTTTGGCCTATGTAAGATTTCCCATAAGAGGATGAAACCTGGTAAACTCCTGGACCACGCATCGGGTCAGCTTTATCTTTTGTTTTTTTGAAAAGGTGTTTGAGGCTTTTGTGGGGTTTGAACATAGTTTTGATATTTATTTTAGCCATAATTTTCACGATGTGATCGATGGTGCCTTTCATATGAGACAGAGAGAGGAGAGCACGAGGAGGGGTGGAGGAAGAGGAGGTTTTTGATTTATGTTTGTTGGCTTAGTGGAAGGCTTGGTTAATGTGGGAGAGAGAGTAGCCATTAGACATAAGGGATTTGGTTAAATGGGCCTTTTCCTCCACGATGAATTGAGGGGTGGATATGCAGAGAGAACGAGTAATCAGGATTTTAAAGATAGTGGATTTTTGAGTTGGGTCATGGTGGGAGTTGACATTTAGATATCTGTCAGTGTAAGTTTTCTTCCTATAGACTTGGTGTGAGAGAGAGCCATCAGGAAGATGAGAGATGAGAACATCTAAGAAGGGGATGGACTTGTCTTTTTGGGTTTCCATAGTGAATTGAGTGTGGGGGCAAAGGTTATTGAGATTATTAAAGAAAGAGACTAGGTTGGAATGGCCATGAGACCATATGACAAATGTATCATCTACAAATCGAAACCGACATTTGGATTTCAGATGAAAGCTACTTAAGGCTACAAACTCGAAATGTTCCATAAATATATTAGCCACCACTCGGGAAAGGGAGGACCCCATGGTTGTACCCTCAGTTTAATCATAGAAAACCCCCTTGAAGGTGAAGAAGGTAAAAGAGAGACACACCTTGATAAGGTTAAAAGTGTCAGGGTCTACTAATTTGGAGATAAGGGTTAGGGCTTCAGATATTGGAATTTTGGTGAACATAGACACCACATAAAAGATGACCATAAGGTTATCATCATCAAGGTGAAGATTTTGGGTTTTATGAATGAAATCTATGGAGTCTTTAGTAAAAGATGAGGTTTTACCAATGAAGGCTTGAAGCTTGTAGACCAGAAAATGAGAAAGGGCATGAGTGGCGGCTCCTATGATGCTGACTATAGGTCTAAGAGAAATATATTTTTTGTGAATTTTGAGTTGTTCATAGATCCTTGGGGTTTGGGAGTTATGAGGAATGAGACGCGTTCAGATGGTAGGATACAAAGAAGAAAAATTGATGGCTTTGGTGACCATGGTGGTAATGATATTAATAGGTTTTTAGCTAGAATTTTATAGGTGGAGGAAGAAAGGAGATCAAACAATTTAGATTCATAATCAAAGGAGTCCATAATTATAGTAGCATTCTCTTTATTGACTTTGAGGACAAAGATGTTAGGGTTCTCATTAAGGCGACAAAAATAGTCAAATTCACGGATAATTTTAAGAATGAAAATTTATATTAAAATGTGAAAACCTCGGGCTAATATTACTGGTCTAAGATATGCAAAATGTAAAATGTTTGATGATAGATTTGTAAAAGTATTCAAATTTCTATATTTTTAAGGTAAAATAATTTTATTCTATGGAATTTGGGCTAATTAAACTAATTGTTTTTAGAAAAAATTATGAAAAATAATTAGTTTTGACATATTTAAATAAGAATATTGACAATTTCTTAAAATTTTTTTACAGGATTTGATGGAAAAATTACCTAATGATGAACAATTTGTCCATCAAATTCCATCATGATGGGATGAGTGATTTAAATTTTTTTTCAAGAGGTTGGAGGATAGGGTTTTGACGATGGAAGGATTAGGGCTTAGGGAAGGTGGAGGGGATGAATGACTATGATCAATGGTGGGGCCTTTGAGACACTCAGCCGATTAAAGGATTGTTAGAAAAAGAAGGGGAAGAAAAACCCAAGAAAATATTATTGCCAGCGTTATATAATAATAATAATAATCTATTTTTAAGGTCATGACCAAGCCAACACACCAAATTGGTGTATGAGACCCCCTTGTTTGTGGGACAAGGGACCCTCCTTCGCCCAGCGATTTGACTGGTAAAGTCTACGAAAGTATACATACCCTACCCCCCTCTGGATGTGAACCTGTGACCTCTTAAGAGGAAACATATGTTCTTAACCATTAGGCATGTTAGCGATAATTCTTGTCTTGGGCTCGAGAGCATTCGCGTCTGCGAGTTACACGAGAAGCGCCCAAGCACAGCATGGAGAAATCTCATTTTACGGCTTCCAATCAAGCGAGCGGGCGAAGTTATGTCGTCAATGGCTAGGATCCATGCATAGAGCAGATCAATGATCAGTGGGTAATCGCGGTTAGCAGAGTTGCACCAGGATTAGCGCAATGGATAGCACTTATATATCACCAAAAATATCTCAGTCGTCCATCCCGAATGAGTACGTGGCACACGATCGGGCTCCATCGCCTCCTCGCCCTTCGTGACTTTGAAGAACGAGGACCAGCCTCCTCCCAGTCGCGAGACGCGAAGTGCCGAAAGCATTCAGGACTCGGGCCCACAGTATCACTGAAGTGTTTTCAGCCGTCCATCTAGAGGGAACACCTGACAGCAAGTAGAGCCATCTCGAGGCCTCGCTCATCGCAACTCCAATGCGCAAAAAACAGCTCCATCATATCCCGATACGCAAAGTAGCGAGAGCATTCAGGACTTGGGGCCCACTGCAACGTTGGATGAGTTTAGAACCGTTAGATCTCAGAGGGACACGTGGTGCCAGATTAGGCCTTCTCAGCATATCACTCATCGCAACTTCAATCAACAAAGATTAGCCCTTTCATATTCGCGAACGTCGAAAGCATAGAGTCACAGCCCATGGTTACTTGAGGAAAGGAAGGAGCTGCAGAAAGAAGGCCGAAGGCACTGAGTTAAGTTGTAGAGGGGATCACCGCGACCTCTAGGCGCCATCGGACCCAATATTAATATTGTTTCTAGTATTGGAGTAAATGAAGGCAAGAGAGGGTGGTTGAAACCTCCTTTCATTCATTAAACGAGGGGAATGGGGGGTCTGGCGAGCCGCCTACTCTCAGAGGTCTTGCGTATCGATTCTCTCAACAAAGCCGTGCCGAAGTCCTTGACTCGACAGAGAAGTCTGCGCATGCTAAATCAACATTTACTGGCTCAACTACTCCCCCTACAGGAGCCATGCGCAGTTAAGGAGGTGTCTGACAGAGAAAGCCCGTCTGATTTTGGCTGAAGGGACACCAAGCTTTAGAGGATCGCACGCACCTCTTTGAGGCAATTTTCTCTGAGTACATAAACTCAGTCTTTGTAATTTGTAAGGTATCGATGGTTGAGCAGAGCTCCCAGTTGTAAAGTTTTAATGAAGCACTGTTATTCTAGTTATGCATGAACTTTTGAGATTTCTTGCCTTATGGATGCCAGTTTCTTTCACGTCTCTGTTTACATTGTGTTAGAATAGCTCGGAATTGGAGGATCCAGTCGAGTTGTAGCTGTTATAGGATGATGTTGTAATGGATCACTGTAATAGTTACGTTGTCTCTGATCATTTCTTGTGATTTTTCCCAGCGCTGAGCGACTTGGAATTGGAGGATCTAGTCAAGTCCCCCTTTATTTTCTCGAGACCCTGAACCAAGAGTATCTTGCATTCAGAGTCTTTCTTCTACATGTTGCTAAAAGCCGGTTGCCCAAAGTAGTTTGTTCACCCTCCCTACCAAGTCTTCTACCTGTCCACCTTTAAATCAACCCACTGGCTGAAGTTAGATCAAGACCTCTTCTGTCCCATGCATGCTAGACTCAGTCCCTGAGTTAGAGTGATATCTCCTTGAGCCTTTATCTCCATTTGATCATCCCTTTATAAACAAATCATGATATTAAACTGATGGGTGTCGGGCTCTGCTCCTGCAAGCAATCCAGGAGTGACTTCCAACGCTAACATTTCTGGCGCCGTTGCCGGGGATGAAGTTGAAGATTTTCCCTGGGCAGAACGACATTGAGCCTCTAATTCTGAAGGTGCATCAGACATCAGAGCCCTTAAAGATTGCTACTGTGCACCTGGCGACTCCATTGTTTCCACATCACTGTTTCAGCTGTGGCTGTTGTTAGCACACATGAAAGCTGACCCTAAGGAGCTTTTTCAAGAAGGTTTCAGCAGCTACTTTCTCAGCCTGAGAAGCTTCCTGGGGAAACAACAACGTTAGGATCTGGCCTTTGATGGTGAACAAGGACTAGACACATTCGGAGCTACACATCTTTCACCTGGCGACTCCATGGTTCAAGGATCGATTGGCGACTCCACTGGTTCGATATGGAGAAAATCCTTGCTCGTAGGTTTGCTCCTTTTAATTTTTCTGCTATTCCTGGTTTTCCTAATGTTGTGCCCTCTCTGGAGGAATGGGGCGATTATTTCCCCATATTTGGAAAATGTGAAGAGGACAACTCTACTCAGCACCTCATTGAGTTTCATGAACTCATGCACCAGTGGGAGATACATCATGAGGATGTATTACTGAAAATGTTCATGTTCTCGTTAGCAGGGGATGCACGTAAATGGTATGATTCTTTACCCCCTGCTATCATTTCTTCACTCAGTGATTTCCATGCAGCCTTCACTACCTATTGTTAAGATTTTTATCCCTTTATGTTAGTTTTTCATAACTGTAGTGAGGGATACCACAACTCTATACCGGATAAAGTTGTTTCGGACATAGGCTGTGAGGATGATTCTGACGACCTGGATCATAAATCATTCCTTTCTCCTCCCCATTCGTCTGCATCAGAGGTGGGTTATGAAAGTGATGAATATCCCAGGGGGGGAGAGGATTCCCTGAGTAAGCTGATGGAGCAGGTGAAATATCTCTCTGCCCAATTAGAAGGGTTGAAATATGAAGACTGTGTAGAGGATTTTCCAGCCTGGGAGGAAAAAGATGACCTGAGTGAACTAGTGGGGCAAGCGATATTCCCCACTTCCCAGTGTACAAAATTGGAATCTGAAGACAGCGAAGAGGATTTTCCAATCTTCGAGGCAGATGATTTAAGTAGCTCTTTTGAAGAGAATATTGAAGATTTCTTGGACGCGTTAGCATCTGCCCCCGATGAGCCTGTTGTCTCATAATTAAACGAAGAAGCCATTGTGGAAGAGGATTGTTCTTTCTTCCTTCACGAGATTTCCCATGATGTATTTACATTTGGGATTGAAAGGAAGGATCGCGAGGCCGTTCCTTTTTTACAAGATGGGGGAGTGCACGAAGAAGACGAGGAAGAACTAGAAGAGCAGCTGAGCACATATTTCATTCCAGAGCCAGTCAGCAAGCAGCCACTGCCTGAGATCAACGAGCCTACTTCAGTTATCCACCCACCTATGCTTATCAGGGATATTCGGCCGCATGTGAGCAACTCTGTCGGCGAATACATTGCTTATCCGAAATTCACCACTCATTCTATGACCCTGTCGATGAATACATGGAGTGGCATATCCTTTATGCCTTGGAGACGCCCTATTTCATCTCAACTCTAGCCTGTAAGGAGGAGTTGAAGAATGTAACCGCTCTACTGTCACGGTTACACCATCTGCTGATGATCATCAACAGAAGGAAGGAGCTTCTATCCAGGAAGCTGCTTGAATGGCTATGGTGGAATTTTTCTTTCACCTAGCCCTTGTAAAGTGTTTTATTAGCTTAGGACTGTACATAAATAAGATCCTATAAGCATGAACGTTTAGTTTGTTTTGTTTTTATTTTTCGGCCTGTATTTTCAGCAGCGGGATGTTTTGAGCCTGACTCCATAGCCCAACAGCAAGGCACTGAAGCTGTGGAATGAGTTCTTAGAGCATCACAGGGACGGATCTATCCCCCATGGAGCCTAATGTTAGCGATAATTCTTGTCATGGGCTCGAGAGCATTCAGGTCTGCGAGTTACACGAGAAGCGCCCGAGCGCAACATGGAGAAATCTCGTTTTACGGCTTCCAATCAAGTGAGTGGGCGAAGTTATGTCGTCAACGGCCAGAATCCATGCATAGAGCAGATCAACGATCGGTGTGTAATCGCTGTTAGCAGAGTTGCACCAGGATTAGCGCAATGGATAACGCTTATATATCACCAAAAAGATCTCAACCGTCCATCCCTGAGGAGTACGTGGCACACGATCGGGCTCCATCGCCTCCTCGCCCTTCATGACTTTGAAGAACGAGGACCAGCCTCCTCCCAGTCGCGAGACGCGAAGTGCCGAAAGAATTCAAGACTCGGGCCCACAGTATCGTCGAAGTGTTTTCAGCCATCCATCTAGAGGGAACACCTGGCAGCAAGTAGAGCCATCTCGGTGCCTCACTCATCGCAACTCCAACGCGCAAAAAACAGCTCCATCATATCCCGATACGCGAAGTAGTGAGAGCATTCAGGACCTAGGGCCCACTGCAACGTTTGATGAGTTTAGAACCGTCAGATCTCAGAGGGACACGTGGTGCCAGATTAGGCCTTCTCGGCATATCGCTCATCGCGACTTCAATCAGCAAAGAGTAGCCCTTTCATATTCGCGAACGCCGAAAGCATAGAGTCACAGCCCATGGTCACTTGAGGAAAGGAAGGAGCTGCAGAAAGAAGGCTGAAGGCACCGAGTTCAGTTGTAGAGGGGATCACCGTGACCTCCAGGTGCCATCGGACCCAATATTAATACTGTTTCTAGTATTGGAGTAAATGAAGGCAAGAGCGGGTGGTTGAAACCTCCTTTCATTCATTAAATGAGGGGAATGGGGGGTCTGGTGAGCCGCCTGCTCGCAGAGGTCTTGCGTATCGATTCTCTCAACAAAGACGTGCTGAAGTCCTCGACTCGACAGAGAGGTTTGTGCACGCTAAATCAACATTTACTGGCTCAGCTACTCCCCCTGCAGGAGCCATGCGCAATTAAGGAGGCGTCTGACAGAGAAAGCCCATTTGATTTTGGCTGAAGGGACACCAAGCTTCAGAGGATCGCACACGCCTCTATGAGGCAATTTTCTCTGAGTACATAAACTCAGTCTTTGTAATTTGTAAGGTATCGATGGTTGAGTAGAGCTCCCGGTTGTAAATTTTTAATGAAGCACTGTTATTTTGGTTATGCATGAACTTTTGAGATTTCTTGCCTTATGGATGCCATTTTCTTTCACGTCTCTGTTTACACTGTGTTAGAATAGCTCGGAATTGGAGGATCCAGTCGAGTTGTAGTTGTTGTAGGATGATGTTGTAATGGATCACTGTAATAGTTACGTTGTCTCTGATCAGTCCTTGTGATTTTTCCCAGCACTGAGCGACTTGGAATTGGAGGATCCAGTCAAGTCCCCCTTCAGTTTCTCGAGACCCTGAACGAAGAGGATCTTGCATTTAGAGTCTTTCTTCTACATGCTGCTGAAAGCCGGTTGCCCAAAGTAGTTTGTTCACCCTCCCTACCAAGTCTTCTACCTATCCACCTTTAAATCAACCGACTGGCTGAAGTTAGATCAAGACCTCTTATGTCCCATGCATGCTAGACTCAGTCCCTGAGTTAGACGGATATCTCTTCGAGCCTTTATCTCCATTTGATCATCCCTTTATAAACAAATCGTGACATTAAACTGATGGGTGTCGGGCTCTGCTCCTGCAAGAAATCCAGGAGTGACTTTCGACACTAACATTTCTGGCGCCGTTTCCGGGGATAATGTTAGCGATAATTCTTGTCTTGGGCTCGAGAGCATTTGGGTCTACGAGTTACATGAGAAGCGCTCGAGCGCAGCATGGAGAAATCTCATTTTACGGCTTCCAATCAAGTGAGCGGGCGAAGTTATGTCGTCAACGGCCAGGATCCATGCATAGAGAAGATCAATGATCGACGGGTAATCGCGATTAGCAGAGTTGTGCCAGGATTAGCGCAATGGATAACACTTATATATCACCAAAAAGATCTCAGTCGTCCATCCCAGAGGAGTGCGTGGTGCACGATCAGGCTCCATTGCCTCCTCGCCCTTCGTGACTTTGAAGAACGAGGACCAGCCTCCTCCCAGCCGCGAGACGCGAAGTGCCGAAAGCATTCAGGACTCGGGCCCACAGTATCGCCAAAGTGTTTTCAGCCGTCCATCTAGAGGGAACACCTGGCAGCAAGTAGAGCCATCTCATCGCCTCGCTCATCGCAACTCCAACACGCAAAAAACAACTCCATCATATCCCGATACGCGAAGTAACGAGAGCATTCAGGACCTGGGGCCCACTGCAATGTTGGATGAGTTTAGAACTATCAGATCTCAGAGGGACAGGTGGTGCCAGATTAGGCCTTCTCGTCATATCGCTCATCGCGACTTCAATTAGCAAAGATTAGCCCTTTCATATTCGCGAACGTCGAAAGCATAGTGTCACAGCCCATGGTCACTTGAGGAAAGGAAGGAGCTGCAGAAAGAAGGCCGAAGGCGTCGAGTTCTGTTGCAGAGGGGATCACCGCGACCTCCAGGCGCCATCGGACCCGATATTAATACTGTTTCGAGTATTGGAGTAAATGAAGACAAGAGTGGGTGGTTGAAACCTCCTTTCGTTCATTAAATGAGAGGAATGGGGGGTCTGGCGAGCCGCCTGCTGGCAGAGGTCCTGCGTATCGATTCTCTCAACAAAGCCGTGCCGAAGTCCTCAACTCGACAGAGAAGTCTGTGCACGCTAAATCATCATTTACTGGCTCAGCTACTCCCCCTGCAGGAGCCATGCACAGCTAAGAAGGCGTCTGACAGAGAAAGCTCGTCCGATTTTGGCTGAAGGGACACCAAGCTTCAGAGGATCGCATGCGCCTCTGTGAGGCAATTTTCTCTGAGTACATAAACTCAGTCTTTGTAATTTGTAAGATATCAATGGTTGAGCAGAGCTCCCGGTTGTAAATTTTTAATGAAGCACTGTTATTCTGGTTATGCATGAACTTTTGAGATTTCTTGCCTTATGGATGCTAGTTTCTTTCACGTCTCTGTTTACACTGTGTTAGAACAGCTCGGAATTGGAGGATCCAGTCGAGTTGTAGCTGTTATAGGATGATTTTGTAATGGATCACTGTAATAGTTACGTTGTCTCTGATCAGTCCTTGTGATTTTTCCCAACGCTGAGCGACTTGGAATTGGAGGATCCAGTCAAGTCCCCCTTCAGTTTCTCGAGACCCTGAACCAAGAGGATCTTGCATTTAGAGTCTTTCTTCTACATGCTGCTGAAAGTCGGTTGCCCAAAGTAGTTTGTTCACCCTCCCTACCAAGTCTTCTACCTGTCCACCTTTAAATCAACCCATTGGCTGAAGTTAGATCAAGACCTCTTATGTCCCATGCATGCTAGACTCAGTCCCTGAGTTAGAGTGATATCTCTTCAAGCCTTTATATCCATTTGATCATCCCTTTATAAACAAATCGTGACATTAAACTGATGGGTGTCGGGCTCTGCTCCTGCAAGAAATCCAGGAGTGACTTTCGACGCTAACATTTCTAGCGCCGTTTCTGGGGATAATGTTAGCGATAATTCTTGTCTTAGGCTCGAGAGCATTCGGATCTGCGAGTTACACGAGAAGCGCTCGAGCAAAGCATGGAGAAATCTCGTTTTACGGCTTCCAATCAAGCGAGCGGGCGAAGTTATGTCGTCAACGGCTAGGATCTATGCATAGAGCAGATCAACGATCGGCGGGTAATCGCGGTTAGCAGAGTTGTGCCAGGATTAGCGTAATGGATAGCGCTTATATATCACCAAAAAGATCTCAGTCGTCCATCCTGGAGGAGTGCGTGGCGCACGATCGGGCTCCATCGCCTCCTCGCCGTTCGTGACTTTGAAGAACGAGGACCAGCCTCCTCCCAGTCGCGAGACGCGAAGTGCCGAAAGAATTCAGGACTCGGGCCCACAGTATCGCCAAAGTGTTTTCAGCCATCCATCTAGAGGGAACACCTGGAAGCAAGTAGAGTCATCTCGTCGCCTCGCTCATTGCAACTCCAACGCGTAAAAAACAACTCCATCATATCCCGATACGTGAAGTAATGAGAGCATTCAGGACCTGGGGCCCACTGCAACATTGGATGAGTTTAGAACTGTCAGATCTCAGAGGGACACGTGGTGCCAGATTAGGTCTTCTCGGCATATCGCTCATCGCGACTTCAATTAGCAAAGATTAGCCCTTTCATATTCGCGAACGCCAAAAGCATAGTGTCATAGCCCATGGTCACTTGAGGAAAGGAAGGAGCTGCAGAAAGAAGGCCGAAGGCGCCGAGTTCAGTTGCAGAGGGGATCACCGCGACCTTCAGGCGCCATCGGACCTGATATTAATACTGTTTCTAGTATTGGAGTAAATGAAGGCAAGAGTGGGTGGTTGAAACCTCCTTTTGTTCATTAAATGAGAGGAATGGGGGGTCTGGCGAGCCACCTGCTCGCAGAGGTCCTGCGTATCGATTCTCTCAACAAAGTCGTGCCGAAGTCCTCGACTCGACAAAGAAGTTTGCGCACGCTAAATCAGCATTTACTGGCTCAGCTACTCCCCCTGCAGGAGCCATGCGCAGTTAAGGAGGCGTCTGACAGAGAAAGCTCGTTCGATTTTGGCTGAAGGGACACCAAGCTTCAGAGGATCGCATGCGCCTTTGTGAGGCAATTTTCTCTGAGTACATAAACTCAGTCTTTGTAATTTGTAAGGTATCGATGGTTGAGCAGAGCTCCCGGTTGTAAAGTTTTAATGAAGCACTATTCTGGTTATGCATGAACTTTTGAGATTTCTTGCCTTATGGATGCCAGTTTCTTTCACGTCTCTATTTACACTGTGTTAGAACAACTCGGAATTGGAGGATCCAGTCGAGTTGTAGCTGTTATAGGATGATGTTGTAATGGATCACTGTAATAGTTACGTTGTCTCTAATCAGTCCTTGTGATTTTTCCCAGCGCTGAACGACTTGGAATTGGATGATCCAGTCAAGTCCCCCTTCAGTTTCTCGAGACCCTGAACCAAGAGGATCTTGCATTCAGAGTCTTCTACCTGTACACCTTTAAATCAACCCACTGGCTGAAGTTAGATCAAGACCTCTTCTGTCCCATGCATGCTAGACTCAGTCCCTGAGTTAGAGTGATATCTCCTCGAGCCTTTATCTCCATTTGATCATCCCTTTATAAACAAATCGTGACATTAAACTAATGGGTGTCGGGCTCTGCTCTTGCAAGCAATTCAGGAGTGACTTCCGACGCTAACAAGGCCCACTCAGGCTGTATCGGTGAGGTTAATAGGAGGCCGGTTTTCAATCGAGTTAGGGTTAGAGGAGGGGGCGCGGTCCACGCGGTCGAGGTCGTGGGCCAGGTCGATCGGAGCCGGAAGGCAAGTTCCGATTAGCTGTGAGCAAGGCGGGTTATCTAGGGCGTCGGGAGGGTCGCGGTGCTATGTAGGGTTTCAGACGACCATGTTCAGGTCAGAATTAAGGTTACGGATTGTTTGGTGGCGATTGGACAATAGCTCTAAGTTCTTCGAAAACGAAGAGACTTACGAAGGAGCGGTTAATGAATGAGGAGGCGTGAAGGGAGGGAACGCATCTGCGGAAGAGGGCTGGCTGAGTTTATCAAGGGCGAGGAATCGCAAGAGCAGCTAGACTTTATTCTCTAGCTATAGTCTTGCAATTATTCTTTATCGACTTTAGCACAGTGAATGTGATATCCGTTTGCCTCTCATTTCCGGAGTGTCTACTAACCAGTGAAATAGGGTTTTAATGCACAAGATGTACAATATATAACGCTGTGTCAATAACACCAAAATCCTTCCGGCAGAAGGAGCCGCTTCCGATTTACACTTGGAACGCCGGAGCACCTTTTAAACAAAATTGTGGAACAATGGATAATATTCACCATGGTAAAGGGGGCGGTTGGATAGCGCCAGTGGGCGTGCTATTGTGTTTAATGGCTGTTATTACTGCTCAACCAGGTATGTGGTTCAATGGTGTAAACGCTCATTAGTGAACTCATACAGGGAACGTTGGAGTGTTTCCGTTTTGTCTGCGTTTTAGATCCTCATCTGATATCTTGTTTTATAATGCTCATCGATTCTCTTTAGACAATATGTATTGATTTCCTAATTTACTGGCTTTGTGACAGGATTTTTGAGTATCAGTTGCGGAGCGAAAACGATTTACACTGAAAACAATATAACATGGGTTACTGATGCTGATTACATAGACGTCGGTGAGACAGCCGACATAGGGAACGTCACCAAGGGAGCCTACGGTTCTTACTTGCACCATCTACGTTTATTCCCAAAACCTCTCAACAAGTCTTGCTATCAGTTGCCTGTGGCCCCTGATGTGCAGTACCTCGTAAGACTATGGTTTGCTGTTGGAAATTACAATGGATTCAAACAATTTCCAAGCTTCGCTTTATCTATTGAGACGCCGGGTTTATTGTCTATGGGACCGATAACAATCCCAAATGAGGTATTTTATCAGGAAAGAATATTTGTTAGTTCTGGCACAGTGCTGTATATTTGCTTCATCAGGACCTCGGAGTCTGATGATCCCTTTATCTCTGCTATTGAATTGAGAACGTTCCAAGATGGCATGTATGCACAAGCAAAGCCAGGAACGATGTTGTGGCCAGGAACATATGATGTTGGTGGAAAATCTTTTATTAGGTGAACATTATGAAATTTATAAGTAGTTCATCGTATTACGTTTTTCTTTCAGCTGTAAGTTTATATCTTATGTGAAATCCAATTCGGTGGAGATCAATTGGTTTTGGCGTTGGTTTGAGTGACAGTCAATCCAGGTTTATTATTCAATGCTTAGGGAGGTCGATAATGAGCATACTGTTCTGTTATTTTGAAGTATGTTGGCAGTACGTGTTTAATCTTATTCTGGTGAAACTTTCTCAAAAAAAAAAAAAAAAAAATGCTATTGTGGAGATTGCTGGTAGATTAATCCCAAGCCCTCTGACCGTGGAAAACTCCGCAATAATCTGAAAAGAAATTCCCAAAAATAACTAGCTCTTATTCTCCAGTAGACTGATAGATTAATCCCACGCCTTCTAACTGCGCTAAACTTAAAACAATGTTTTTTGAAAAAACCAACTTATATGTAGATTAAAAAAACCCAAAATTTGTCAATACTGTTAGGCAGTTGCGTGTATTCGGTTTGAGCTGATTAGCTTTTTTCTGGTTAATTACGCAGATATCCTCAAGACAAATTCGACCGCATCTGGAAAGATGGATATTTAAATGCTCAAAATACAGGTACTGTAAGTTCGCAAGAGGTTATTTCAACGCACAATACCAAAGACCTTCCTCCCACTGCTGTCATGCAAACGGCGTCGCTTGGAAGCGGCTCGGAAATCCGTGTTTCAACTTTGGGCCCATGGAGCAGATCATTCTTGCTGTTGTATTTTGCAGACATCGAGAAGCTCAGCATGTCTAAATCAAGATCTTTTTACGTGGAGATAAATGGTGAGACAGTGTCTGAGATCATTACTCTCGTGCCGAATGACTCCACCCTTGAGCTAACATTCCCCGTCAATCAAATATATTCATTTAGCGTCGTGAAGGCCCCTAACTCCACCCTTGGTCCTATACTCAACGCTTTTGAGTATCACTGGGTATTTGAGACAGATCAGGCAACATATTCTCAAGATCGTAAGTGCCTGACAAAGCTTCTCGTTCTGAAATTACAAATTTACATTTATTATCATTCAATGCCTAACCCAGTAGTTCCTTAACTGCAGTTGACGCTCTTCACTCTATCAAAATGAGTTTTGACATCAAAGATTGGATTTCTGATCCTTGCTATTTGATCCGGTGGAAAGGCATTGGCTGTGATAACAGTTCTTTGGCTACAAGAATTTCCGAAATGTAAGCATTAACTCTTCGATTTGAAATCATAAAACTCACCAGACTTATCGATAAAATTGTAAAGCTCACCATAATCCTCTTGTTGCCAGCAATTTGTCGGGAAGGAATCTTGCAGGATCGATGCCTAACGTTATTGGACAGTTGACTGCCTTAGTTAATCTGTAAGCAGAATTCTGACTCATCTTTTATGTGTAACCCTGGGTAGGTGTAGGAAGAAATCAGAGTAAGTGAAAAGATAGGAGTAGGCTAACTCGGGAGAGCAATCTTTCCTCCCCAGTGTTTTTTTTTGTTGGTTTTTCTGTATTGTTGTTTTAAATTTTTGGTCAATCTAATTTTGGTGAATTTTTTTTAAGTATTTGAGTTAGTTTAAAATGGAACAAAACTCTTAAAATAAGGTTTTGAAATACATGAAATTTTCATTTTAACTTAAACTATCCTTAAAAACTGAAGGATTCAAGCCCATTTTTTGCCTGAAAAACAGATAGTTTGCTACATATTTAGCCTACTCAGAAAAAATATATACAACAAAACCTCATGTAGATTATAACATCATTAGTAATTTCCCCACTAAAGTTAGTTATATGTATTACATATTATGTTATATGTAATACATATAATATGTGAGATATTTGAATATTATATTAGACATTAAACATATATACAACATTTATAGATTAATGTTTATGTTGAAATTAGCAGGTCACTCGAGAATAATCATTTAATTGGAATCTTGCCAAATTTAACCAATTTAACCATGTTAGAGAGGCTGTAAGTATTTTTGTCTCATACATAAAAAATTATTTTTATAAATATAAGGAGTTTTTAGATTTTTACAAACAAAAATTCCTTAGATTTTTACAAACAAAAATCTACATTAATTGTTATGCAGATATCTCCAAAACAACAACCTGAGCGGTAGTGTTCCAGAGTGGTTGACTAAACTGAAAAACCTTAAAGAGTTGCAAGTCTTCCTCCCTCC
>ML778503.1:908756-929944 GCA_009831015.1 Picea engelmannii | reverse complement strand
GATCAAGAAGAGGATGATGATAATATTAAATACTTGAAAGAACATATGAACATTGACAATGATAAGTTGGATGACATTGTTGCAGACAATAATGTTAATGACCAAGACTTCTAAATTTTCAAAATTATTTGTAATCCAGTTTTAAATGACGTTGATTCTTATGGACCAAACTTTCATGAAATGATTTAGTATTATTTTTTATGATACAAATTACTTTTGGAAATATCCTTATAGTGTTCAATATTTTCTATGAATTGTTGGCAAAAAAAATTAGGATTACTTATATAAGAGTTAGCATGGTTAGTGGTCATTTATTGGAAATTGTTAAAAAATATAATTAGATATATCGTATGTGTAAATCAATGTAAATCCAGACAATTAGGATAATTAATGTATCCAAAGTTTATTCATTAATTTATATTTTAAAACAAATTGAAATATTTCACTAAGCCTAAACCTAAGACCTTAACCTTTATAACATCTAACCCCTAACCCCTTGAAACATGGACGATCTTGAATATTATGTGGGGACATCAAACATACTTGAGTCTTGAAACTCTCCCATACCATCAAGCGACATGTGCCTAGTTTAACCATGTCAAATTTCAATGTATACAGGAACAACATGGAGAAATTTCAATGTTGGCCTCATTCACTGGTAACCATGTAGGGTCGATTGATGTCATTAATCCCTTCACCCAATATAATACCTAACCCATTAACAATTAAACCACTTGCATGCTGGACCCTATAAAATTCTTTTGGGATGTCTCAACTTAATAGAATCGTGTTTTATTAATCATTAGGTTTCGTTGTAAAGATGGGTATGGCAAGTTTGATCTTTGTTGGCATGGATGGAGAAAATGGGTCATGATGAATATGATGATGATGGAAATGAAAACGATGATGATGGAAATGATGAATATAATGATGTCCGTAAGTCTTAAAAACCTCTCATACTGTCAAGGCATGCGCCTAGTGTAAACTTATAAAATTACAATGCATGCAGTCACATTTTGAAGATAATTCAACATTGGCCCCATTCATTGTTCACTGTGTGAGGTTGGTGGATGACATTGTTGATGGGCATGTTGGAAGTTCCAATACATTTAAATAGAGTTCTGACAAAGTTTCTATATAAGGGAATGATGAATGATGACAATGAACATTGATGAAAACATGAACGATCTCGAAGATTATGTGGGGAAATAAGACATAATTGAGTATTAAAACCCTCCCATACCATCAAGGCATGTGTCTAATCTAACCATGTCAAATTTTGACACATACAGGCATAGATTGGAGAAATTTCAATGTTGGCCCCATTCACTACTAACTATGTTGGTTCGGTGCATGACATCTGTGATGGGTGTATTGGAAGTTCCATGTCAAATTTCAAGATAGTTATGACAATGATTATATAGAAGGCAATGAGGAATGATGACAATAAGATGTGCATGATGAACATTGATGCAAATGTGGATGATCTCAAAGATTATGTGGGGACATCAATATACATCCTTAAGTCTCGAAACCCTCCCATATCGTCAAGGAATGTGTCTAATCTAACCATGTAAAATTTTGATGCATACAGGAATAGATTGAATAAATTTCAACGTTGGCCCCATTCACTGCTCACTATGTGGGGTCGGTGAATTCCATTTGTGATGGGTGTATTGGAAGTTCCATGTCAAATTTCAAGATAGTTCTGACAATGATTCTATAGAAGAGAATGACGGACATTGAAAATGACACGTTTATGATGAACGTTGATGCAGATGTGGAATTTAGAAACCCTCCTTGAGTCTTGAAAACCCTCCCATACCGTCAAGGCATGTGTCTAGTCTAACCATGTCAATTTTTTATGCATACAGGCATAGTTTGAATAAATTTCAACGTTGGCCCCATTCACTTCTCACTGTGCGAGGTCGATAAAAGATGACATTTGTGATAGGTGCATTGGAAGTGCCATGACATTTCAAGAGAGTTTCACCAAAGATTTTATAGATGGACATGATGAATGATGACAATGAGACATCCATTATATTGAACGTTGATGCAAACATGGATGATCTCAAATATTATGCGGGAAAATCAAACATCGTTAAGTCTTGAAACTCTCCCATAACATCAAGGCAACTATCTAGTATAACCATGTCAAATTTCAACGCATACAAGAACAAATTAAAAAAATTTCAATGTTGGCTCCATTCACTGCTCACTGTGCAGTTTCGGTGGAAGAAATTTGTGATGGGTGTATTGGAAGTTCCATGTCAAATTTCAAGATAGTTCTGACAACGATTATATAGAAGGGAATGATGAATGATGACAATGAGACGTGCATGATGAATGTTGAGGAAAATGTGGATGATCTCAAAGATTATGTCGGGACATCATACATCCTTGAGTCTTGAAACCCTACCATATCGTCAAGGCATGTGTCTAGTCTAACCATGTCAAATTTTGGCACATACAAGTACATATTGAAGAAAGTTCAACGTTGGCCCCATTCACTGCTCACTATGCGAGGTCGATGCATGAAATTTTTGGTGGGTGAATTGGAAGTTCCATGACATTTCAAGAGAGTTCCAACAAATATTCTACAGATGGAAATGACAAATGATGAAAATGATACGTTCATTATGAACGTGTTGAGCACTCAACACACCCTAAAAGGTCTATGTACATTTTTACTTTTTGGGTACCACTTGATCTTTTGCACTGATTGATTCATCTTCATTGTGAAAATTGTTGCATTTGCTTACCATTTCAAATCTCTTTTAAGTCTTTCAAAGTCTACTTGAGCATGAGAAAACCCATAACTTAAAAGAACAGACAACTAAAAACTTTTTCCCGACGCACTCACAGATTCGGCATTGGAAAGAATTAGATATAAGAGAAAGTATCTCAAGAGAACCAAAGTCACCGAGTATCGATATTCATTGGCATCGACAAACGAAAGTTGTTCTTTTGAGAAAAATGTCACTCAAGGATATCACTGATGATTGATCCCTTTCGGCGTCGGTAAAAGGTGAAAAGAGTAACCGTTGAGCGAAGAATGAAGTCCTATCGTCGATCGTCGACTCATGAAACGTTTTCGACATCGGGGGATTTCGAGGTCGATGATAACCTACAAGGAAACCACGCATTAGGTTTCTTTCTGAAGGTCGATCCCCGAAGCATTTTGACATTAGCAAGTTTGTGATAGTTTTAGTCCATCGAAAACATGATAAGCTTATCCCCAATTGCCGATCCTCGATACCTTTTCGGCATCGACGTTCCCAGGTTTATTTTTTTTTAGACATGCATCTTGTTGAAACTCCGATTCTGATTTATAGGCGTGATCAAACCACCTGTTCACATCTGCCATGTGACTTTTCTAGATTGGATAGTCCTATGATTTTTCCATGAGTCAATTGTGTTGCACCAAATGTTGTAGGATGAAACTAGTCGGTGTCAGAAGGTCTACATAATGATATCAATGGAAACATCCATAGCACCTTGTTGATTCCCTACTTCCCCACTAGGAAAGAGACACGATGGGATGTTTTACTCTAGGTACGTTTAGATTTGATGCATTTAAAGGGATAATTAATTCCAAAAAACTTGCATTGGTTGCTAATTCATGCATGAATCAAAAGGATCCTTTGAATCTTCTTATACAACACATCACCCTCTATGCCCCCATCATCAACCCACGATGAATTTAATTGTAGATATTCGATGATAGATTTGTTTGAATTTTAGTCATTACCTAGATTAATTGGTTGATACTAATGGTAAGATATTTTCCGTTAAATCCTCTTGAGCCATTGTGAACAAGATTATTCTGCGCACTAAGGAGTTTCAAAACATCAAAGAAGATTGAGACAAGCAATTTGAAAGCTTCTGAACCCCGTGAGTATCAAACTGTAGATTTTAGCAAGCGTTACAGGTATGTACTAGTCTGGATGTTCTTTGTTTTCACTTCACATATACATTTTGATCCAATATTTCTCTGTAGGCTGGCTCTGAAATATTGTTTCATTTGTAGGAACAATGCCTCCAATAAAACCAACCACTAGGAAACATCCAAGAGCATCGAAGCCAAAGGAACCAGAGGTAGGAGAAGGTTCTTCCCCAGTGGATGCAAAACAACTCGAATTTACTCCAAAACCGGTACCCTTCATCAAGACATCCACTGAGTAGGTTTTCATTTAGCCTCCGGCCTTCAAAGACACGGAGGCGAGCATAGGGACCAAAGAAGGATTCCCGCACTGAGGAGAACTTTTCAAGAAAATCAAGCGAGATGAATTCTCCGAATATACCCCGCATAGCGACCCTGATATAAGAAATCTCGATGACGAAGTCCTCCCGAATGTCCGAAGGGCGTATCTTCACATTGTAGCGAGCAGAACTCCAGCATTCCCTTGCATAGAGCTCCTGAAGTGGCTTATCAATCACATTGATACACAAATATGTTTGATTAATGACGACAATGGCGAGTGCATAAGGGTTTTCCTTCTAGTGGAGGTTCTGAATTACTACAAGCTCAGAGAGTTGGATGAGAAGTTGAACACCAATTTTGTTGTAAACTTATATGAGAAACATGACACCAGCAAGCTGATGGCTTTGTGGTGGAGAGACGATTAAAAATTCACCAATCGGACCTCCTGTTACCCATGATTTTGGTCAATCTTGATGGTGTATTGATAATGGTGTACTCAGGCTCCTCATAAGAACTTTCTCCTGAGAAAAGTGACATTCATCTCTTCCCAGAAAACATATTTTTGAAGAGATTTTGCAGGTTGCTTATATCCTAGGGTGCAAGAATGACCCATTCTCACAGGTTGCCTTCAACTAGGGTGTGAACTTATTGCACTGTGCTACATAGCTAGGGTGCGAACTTGTTCTAAAGCTTGGAAAAAGATGAAGTCTCGATGGTCCTAGAAGGGAATCTTCTAGAGAATGGGTTGGCATTCGAATGGTTATCTCTTTACTGGTTTCCCTGATATTGTGGGATCATTCTTATCCAAGTAACCATCTCATCCTCTCCTATATATTGATAGGATTCTCATGGAAAAGGTTAGGCAAGATTCATTGGAGAATTGGTGAAAGAATTGTGTGAAGGACCTAGCTTGAACAGGAGCTTGGAGACTCTAGCAAGTCTATCAGGAGGAATTGGATCTTCTTCATACAAGGATCGAGCAAGTGTGTGTGTGTGTTGGAACCAAGAGCCACCGAAAGGAAGCTTGCGACATCGAGGCAATCAGGTTGTATCTTCTACTTTCGATTAATATGATCCAGTGGCATGTCCTTTTCCCATAAAGTCATTCTTACTTTATTGTGTAATTCCTTTATCATACACATAAGTTGACAATTGAATATATTTTGCTATCTTCACTTTGGTTGGTTTGTGTTGTCTTGGTCTTGACCTCACGAGAGTACCGGAGCGAAGTGGGAGCAACAGAGACCCTAGGAAGTGATACAAAGGTATGTTACTTGTTCCTCCCCACTAGCTAATTCAATGGTCATAAATTAGGGAAAGAGTCATGTCCTGTCTTGTTTTGTTCTAGATCCAAGTGGATCTAGGGAGATCTGTTAGTGTCTACACGTACTGATTAGTCCGATAACAAAATTGGCACCATACTGGGGATAACTCATTTTCTTTGTGGTTTTTGGTGTTTTTCCTTGGCCATTTGTTCTTGCCTTACCTTTCTCCATTCATATCAATCTCTGAGTCTTCAGGATACCCTGATAGACCCTCTGGGTCTAGAGGCCTCTTCAAATTTTTTGTCTTTTTCCAAAAATTTGCTTAGTTTCAGACATTCTTACACTGCATCCCACAGTGGTATGCGAGAATATATTGAGTTCGCATCTTGCTTTTAGGTCCAGTTTGAGGTTCTCGGACTCTTCTCAAAGCTCTCCTGCGAGAATGACCCATTCTCGCACTGTGTAATACTGTTAGCCTGTGAACCCTCTTTTCAAAATTTTGGATTTAAGATTTTTTGCATGGTCAGCTACCCAGATCAGTATAGGTGCTTGAAAAGAGCTTCTTGGACCATTGCTTGATGTTTTCTTGTCTTCAGATTTTGTGCACGAATAGTCTTAGGAAATCAAAGGCTCTTCCTGTTCATTTTTTTTCTCGACTTTCATTTCTTGACTTTTCTCGGCAAAGATATACTCTCTGGTTTTAGAATCTGAGTGTGCTTGTTTGGTTAAAAACGGACGATTGGTTGAAAGTTGATATTCTTTGTCTTTATCATTTGCTCATTATTTGGAAGATCACTTTTCTCATGCAATTGAAAAGACTAGTTTGGTCTGCTTGTTATTTTTGTTTCCATTGAAAGATTGGTTTGGGTTTTTTGTCTACTGCTTGTTCATCAGTTTTTGATTTTCTTCATTCTCACCATCATGGTGTAGGTCCTTTTTGAAAAGTGAAAAACGTTTTTCTTTCAAAAGCATTTTTGTTTTCGAAAACATTGAAAATCAATTGTTGAAATTATTGAAAAAAGAAACAATAGAGAATTGTTATTATTGCGTGATTCGTTGCAATTGCATTTTAAAGGAAATTTTGTATCGTAGTTCAAGATTGATCTGGAAAAATTCTCTTTCCCTCCCGTACATAGGATTCATTGAACGAAAATTGATATATTTCATTCCTATCTATGCATTGTTGGGTCAGAGTCTCACACAACATCAGTTTCATCTCCGCTTCCTTTGAGTAACAACAACCCTTAATAACATTGCGCAATTGTAAATTTTAACTTGTAACTCTTTTCTAGGGCTCTATTACACCAACATTTAGCTAGGCTAGCGCTTTGGAATAGGTAGAGAGATACACTCTCCAAGGAACAAAACACATAATAGCATCTTGTGTTAAGGAGTGTCAAATTCCATTTACATCATCTTGTCCTGGAAAGCCCTTCTCACACAAGAGTCAAACATGAGGTCGCATTGATATTGACAGAGTTACTCACCCTGCTTTGTTGATATCAGTGTAGAGATTGCATGTATTATGGGGGTCACTTGGAGGTATACCCACAATGATGAGTGGAAGCCTCTTGAGTTGATTTCGGGCTAGATACCCTGCCCCCACGTGTGGATTGGACTGTCGGCTGTCCCCCCAAGATTTATTGTTGTCGGTGGTAACCTTAGCGACCTATCTTTCTAGGGTCTTACACAAGGTGACTGTGAATGGGCAAGTCTTCACGGTACCTGGAATCGACGTTGGCCAAACTCACTCGGGCTCCTTGGAGGGTATACCCATGATTATGTGTGGGAGCTTGCACCAGGGTGTAAGTCAATTAAGCAGGTCATTAGTGTAAATTTTCCACCCTAGCCCAGCCCCTTCCCATCTCATTGTTGTGACATTGGATTTCATCACCAACTAGTGACTTCAGAATTAGAAGGTCTTGTTTGCTTGGTATTGTTTCCAAGATTTTGTTTACTAGCGCGTGTTGTTTGTTTACCCAAGTTGACCATACGATTTTCTTCGTAAGTTTGTCACTCGTTCACAATAGATCCTCCATCTCGTTCACGTAGAATGTAGGGTTTATCTTCAGAGCATCTGGAAGGTTCTCAACCCCTACCTAAAAGCTCACCTAAGGGCTTTCCTCAGCAGAGTGAAGTCCAAGACGTTTCCACGCCACAAGTGGAATGCACCGACTCTCTAGAACATTTCCGGATTACCAATACTCGAGAGGACTTTCGACTTCACCCCGATTCTGAGCAATAGTTTATGCGACTGAATTCTTCCAGAGACTTAGTTGTTGTGTCTTCTGGATCACCGGTTGGACCCTTTCCAGGCATAGAAGGCCGAGATCCTTTTTGGTCTATGGGCATTTTTAGACGGGACCTTTTTGGTGCAGGATCAGGCGTTGAAACCATCATCTCACCTGTGGTTTCTGAAATCTCCAACCCAGAGACAGTACCGTTTACTACTGCCTATTATTTTCTTGGTACAGACGCCCCACGATCTGACCACATCTTGGCCATCCCTATCGAAATGGCCCATCACCCAAATACTATGAGTATTCACACCAGGATTACCGCGATTAGTCAAGCCCTCATCGGCACACCGCGTATGCCCAACATCACCCTGACACTACCGCCTGGATACCGTGCGTTGAATGCTTCCATTTCAACTCCTCTGCAAACCCCATCCGACACTCCTAGTGGTCCCTCTTCTTTTGGGAACTCTCTTCCCGGTTTTATTCCGACACTCCCTCAATTTCCTTTTGGAGGACCTTTCTCATCCTCCACTGGCAGTCTTAATCCTAGTGGCACTATTCCGTCATTCACACCAAATTACCAGATTCCCATTGGTGGAAAATTTCACCAAGGAGGTATGACTCAACCCCCTCTCAGCGGAAAAATTCCTATTGGAACGCAAATCCCAATTGGAACACAACCCCCAATTGGAACGCAGCCCCCAATCGGAACACCACCTTCGATTGGAGGACAGACCCCACCTTATGGACAAAACATACCTCCATCCTTGGCCCAGTATTGGAATCATCTGATACAACATCCTCCTCAATCGACTGGGGGGCAACAGCTTCCAGCTGCATCCGTTATACCCCCTAATATAGGCCAACCAAATCTAGGTACGTCCAATCCCATCTAGGGTTCGAATGCTCAAACTCATGTCCTTGTTCAAGGATACAATCCCATGAGCTACTATCCTCTACAACCACCACCGAATCTGCCTGGGTCTTCACATTATATGCAGATTGCTTATGCTCCTACTGGTTTTCTGATGGGGCTTCCTCCCCAAAGCCTCCAGTACCTGCATGTGAATTGACGGTTACCCTTCTTGGCCACTTTGGATCTCCCGGACTTGTTGAGGATTTTGAATGATCCAATTCGTCACTCTCCCCAATAGCCCGCTATACCAGCAAGGCTACCATTGGAAATCCCTAAATTCGACGGTAAGGTGAAAGAGGACCTGAACAATCATGTCATGAATTTTCACCTCTAGTGTTCATCCAACTCGTTGATGGATGACTCTATTTGTTTACGTCTTTTTCAATGAACCCTCACAGGTTCTACTGCGAAGTGGTATATAGAATTACCACGAGGTTTTTTCACTGACTTCAACACCCTAGCTATGGCTTTCCTCACCCACTACCAGTTACCGATCCATTATGAAATGGGGACCGAGATTTTGAGTTCTTTCAAAAAAACAAAGCCACTCATATATCTGATCACATTCATTAGTGGCGATGGAGATGACGTCTCATCAAACTCGAACTCCATGATAAGTTGCTGGCAGAGTGGTTCACAAAATCATTTGTGAATGACATCGTTCGTGACATCGCCATGGGTGGAGTAGTCACGGAAGAGTAGGCCATAAGTCATGCTCAATACCTTGACCTCATTTACTCACAAACGGGTACCCTTTACGACTTACTACCTGACTTACCTCGTCCTTCCACTTCCACCACTTCAACTACTCCAGCTACTTCTCATGCAACCGACAGTGTGATTGGCACTTTCCATGCCCAACCACATTCCGTCTCAAGCACCAACCCAAAACCTGCTTCTTCTAATGTTCAAAATGCTCTGTCTCCTGCCCCTCCCACCAACAAGACTTCTGAGGTAAATGCAGTTCAATCTACCCCAGCCGGTAAAAACAAATCCAAAAAGGGAAGGGGTAAGAATAAGGAGGAAAAAAATACTTCTCAAGCAAAGCGAACCAAAACTACACCTGTTGACGATCGGGATAAGCGCAAACCTCGATACCCTTGTCTTATCTGTGGTGACAATCACTACACGAAGGATTGTCCATGATGCACCGAGGTCACTAAGTTCCTTCAAGGAGCCCCAAAACCACCTGCTCCAGCCGTTTTGTCCCAACCCTTCCCATCTGAACAACAGGCTCAATTGGTCATTCATGACCAACCCTCGCCTTCTACTACATCCTATGTATTGATGTGTACTGGCGATTCAAAGAAGAACGACATTGCACTCACCACTTGAGCCAAAGATTATTCTACCTCTAAAGAGAAGGTTGATGACCTACCTCCTTCATTGGTACAACCCTCTCCCACGATTCCACCTACCAACGGTTCTCTTCATCTCGAACGACCGAGCCTTGACACAGTTCCTCGACCCCCCGCAAAGGGAATCATTCAGAAATCATCTTTCAATCCTTATGCTCGTGCTACCTAGAACTACAACATTGTTGAATATCTGGCCCAAGCACCCTCTGTGATGTCAGCCCTCGAAGTCCTTTAAAGTTGTCCCACACAATGGAAGGCACTGTTGAAAGCTATCGATGGAATCGACCCGACAGATACGAATTTAATAATTTTTGACTTGGAAGATCACATTCCAAGGTTACCCCCTCAACTTGCATTCCAGATCCAAGTGATTGTCTCTAACAAAAACATTTGTAGAACCGTTATCGATGAGGGTGCCTCGATGTGTGTCATGTCTCTTACTTGCTGGAAAGCCATTGGCTTTCCCTCTTTGAATGAATCCCAAAACACTCTCAAAGCCTTCAATGGATCTAGTTTTAAGCCCTACGATGTCCTTCCTTCGTTGCCAATCACGTTAGAAGGAAAAATGGTCCAAGTCTAAGTGGAAGTTTTTGACGCTCCTCTTGATTACAATCTTTTGCTTGGCCGCAACTGGATCGATTCCATGCGCACAGTTGTGTCGACCCTTTTTTGTGTGGTACGTTTCCCACATCAATGGAAGGTAGTAACCATCGACCAATTAGCCTTCTTTAACTCTGATACCTATACTGGCAATGTACTGTTCATCGCTATAACCCCACCGAGTTATGAGAACGTTGGTGTAGGCCTTCTTAGAGACTCTTTGTTAATGGGTACTTTCCCCATTCCACCGCCCGATGTTCCACACTCATCCATTGCTTCAATCAACATGATCTCCACCTCGATTCATGGAATCCTGCGTCTCATGACCCCTTAATAGTACCTGACCCTGGAGATCATCTTCGTTATGGTGATGAAATGCCGTTAAGTTCGGTTGAATCCGCCTATCAGGCCATTCAATCAGCAACACCTTCTGCCCCCTCTATTGGTGAGTTGTCTCCAGATCCCTTCCGTGTAATTTTTCCCATAGACGAGATGATCATGTCTGTCATGGAGGACACCCCTTGGGACAATGGACATCATCGTTTCATCCTCTTCCTGGAGCAACATACCATTGAGAACTACCAACGTATCTCGACCCCATCGACTGTTGTCGTCATCTCAACCATTCCCGAGTCCACACACGATGTGTTTTCCAAAGGGAACTTAAGAAATATCTCGCCCACTATTCCCCTCGACATATCCATCAAACCTGGAATTGTCAAAAATGTCCATATTGGAGCTTCATGTTCTCCTGACAAAATCGTCACCTACACATCCCTTTTCAAAGAGTTTCGTGAAATCTTCGCCTGGAGCTACAAAGAAATGTCAGGTATCGACCCTGACATTGTGATCCATGAGATCAAGACATACCTCGACGCTAAACCCATCTGGCAACACCTTCGTCCAGTTCACCCATGTAAAGCGGCTACTATCAAGCTCGAAGTCGAGAAACTTCTCAAATCCGGCTTTATTTACCCGGTGGCCCTCACTGACTGGGTTTCCAATCTTGTCCTGATCGACAAGAAACAAGGTACAATTCGTGTATGCGTTGATTATAGGGATATCAACAAAGCTTGTCCCAAAGAAAACTTTCCTACCCCCTTCGTCGATCAGAATGTCGACGATTGCACCGGAAGTGAAATCTTATCTCTGATGGATGGTTTCTTCAGGTATAATCAAATCAACATTGTTCCCGAGGATTAACATAATTCTAATTTTATTTGTCCTTGGGGTACTTTTGCCTATCGGAAACTCCCTTTTGGTCTCAAGAACATTGGCGTAACTTTTCAACGCGCTATGTCTTATGCCTTCCATGATATAAAGCACATCATGCAACCATATCTGGACGATTTACCTGCTCACTCAATGTGTCGAGTCGATCATCCAACCCACCTCCGAGCCATTTTCATCCACTGTCGGTTTTATTGTATACGTTTGAATCCTCATAAGTGTGTTTTCTATGTGGAATCCGGCCGATTTATAGGCTTTATTGTTTCATGTCAAGGGATCAGGGTGGATCCTTTAAAGGTTGAGGTGATCCTTAATCTCCCTCCTCCTTCTACACTTCACCAGTTACAAAGTTTGCAAGGGAAAGAAAATTTTCTTCGTCGTTTTATCCCAAATTACGCCAAGATAACGTGGCTCCTTAAAAAGGGGTCTGAGTTCATATGGGATACCATCGCAAACAACACTTTCGAAGCTTTGAAATTATCCCTAACACGTGCTCTGCTTCTCTTTCCCCCTAATTATAGTCGCGATTATTTCCTCTACCTTGCTACCTCGGATTACACCATTGGTATGGTTCTCGTCCAAGAGGATTATGCTAATGACGAACATGTTATCTACTACTTGAGTCAAAGTCTAATACCTATCGAAATCAAGTATTTACATGTCGAAAAACTGGCCTTGGTATCCATCCAAGCCGTCCAACGCTTCCGGCACTATATCCTCTCTCACAAGACTATAGTGATTTCTAACTGCAACCCTATGCAACACATTCTCACACGTCAATTGCTAGGGGGAAAATACTCCAAATGGATTTTGATACTCCAGGAGTTTGACTTGGAATTCGAACGTGCCAAGTCTAAGAATTCCTTAGTGTTTGCTGAGTTGATATGTGACTTTCCCTATTCTGAAACGGAAAATGTAGCAGCTGATTCATTACCCGATGAATCCCTTTTCCTCATCAGCATTGATGATCTTTGGTATGGTGATATCATCATATATCTCAAAACCCAGACTTTCCGGCCAACTTTGTCTAGTACTAACCGACGTCGAATACGCTACCAAGCCCGTCAATATATTATCCTTGGGGATATTCTTTATCGTCGAGGGATTGACTTCATTTTTCGACGCTGCCTAGCGTTCGACGAAGCTAAGAAAGCTCTGAATGATTTCCATTCTGGAGCCTGTGGTGGTCATATGTTTGGGTATGCTACTGCCCAAAAGATCTTATGAGCAGGGTATTTTTGGCCTTCTTTATTTAACGACTGCATAATCTCCATTCAAAAATGCCATGCTTGCCAGACCTATAATCATAAGATACGGTCACATCCTGCTCATCTTCACCCTATGGTCCCTTTGCAAAATGGGGCATCGATTTCATGACATGTCACCCCCACTCGGCCGGGGGGCATGGATACATTATTGTAGCCGTAGATTACTTTACAAAATGGGTCGAGGCGATGCCGACATTTGACAACACTGGAAAGACCACAACATTATTCATTTTTAATTACATCATAGCTCGTTTTGGTGTTCCCCAGGTTATCATCACTGATCACGATAGCCACTTTCAAAACCTCATGATGTTTGAACTTACTGAGAAGTTGGGTCTTTTCCATGAGAACTTAATGCCCTATTACCCACAAGCCAACGGCCAAGTCGAAGCAATTAACAAAGTTTTCATAACTATGCTTCGACGAATGATAGAGATTCACAAAACAAGTTGGCACTCAATGTTGTTTTCGTCATTATGGGCTTATCGGACATCCGTCAAGTCTGCTACTGGGTTTACACCTTTCCGGTTAGTCTATGGTTTGGAAGCCATTCTCCCAATTGAATGCGAGATACCCTCTTTAAAACTAGTTGTTGAACACCTACCAAACACTTCTGCTGAGGAAGAATGTCTATTGTATCTTATGCAATTAGACAAAACTCGACGCGATGCTACCCTAGTCATAGAAGCTCAGAAAAAATGTGTCAAGGCCCAATACAACAAACATGTCAAGCCTCACATTTTCTTCGAAGGAGATCTCATTGTCCTCTATGAACAAGATCGAGATATGCTAGGAGATAGAAAATTCGAAGCCACGTGGTGAGGTCCTTACATCGTTAGACGAGTTTTGGAAAAAGGGGTATCCCTTTAAGTGAACCCAGAAATGGGTTGTACTTGAAGAAGTACTATGCATAAGATCACTTGTGCACAAGTACCTGTATTTTTATTGTATCATACTTCTTGTGTGTTACTATAGCTTGTTTTTGTCGTTATATGGTCTTTGCCCTTATGTGACATTGTGTTTGATTTCCATATGTTGGAGTCTTCACTACCCTACATTGGCTTCGCTAATGGCGCTAGTCGTAGTACTCAGAACCTTGCTTCCGCTGCATGGGCAATTTACGCCCCTACAAACGAACTTGTCTCCTTACGAGGTGTGTGTCTGGTCTGTGCGACCAACAATATTGTAGAGTATAGCGTCGTTATCAAATTGTTGATTGATGCTATCTCACTTGGAATCTGTCATTTGGTTGTGCGACTCGATTCGCAGCTTGTAGTATTACAGTTAATTAATGTCTATACTATTCGAAGTCCTACTTTGTTACGGGTGTATTTGCGAATTCGCCTCTTGGAATGTTATTTTTATTATATTGAATATCAACATATTCCTAGATGTCTAAATACATTAACTGATGCATTGGATAACTATATATTAGACAAACATTTGGATCATTTATAAATCAATCACATCAATTTTCACACAACACAAGATAAACCGGTAGAAGCCATATGTATATGTAATGATCAAAAGAGTTTTTACAAAAAGTTTCGTCCGAGGACCAAAATTTCAAAATTTGAAGCTTATAACTTCTACAAAGTGACATCATGGATGAGATTCACGGTAACACATGACTTCTCGGGCAACCCTATGAAGCATTCGCACAATGGACTCTGACACTCTTACTGTATGATGCTGATAATGTTGTGGAACCTCTCCAAGAGGCATGTCCAGGATATTTGTTGTCAAACCCTCTAGGTTTTGTTCCACCGCTTCATAATCTTCGGTGTTCCATCGTGGCACTGGCACCACCTCTCCTTGCCGCTAAATAGGAGAAGTACCAAGAGGTCGGTAAGGTCCCACATCTATGTCATAAAAAAATAATTTTGTATTTAGACCTTGGACGAACATTAAAAAACATTTGCATATGATAAAATTCACAAAAACATTTAAAAAGAAAAATTGTGTACTTCTTACCAAGTTCCCCCCACTGAGCACCCTCGGGCAGGACCAAGTCTGGATCTCCTCGGAAATCCAACCCAGCATAAGCATAATCATTGACCATCAGCATCTGTGGTCACAACCAGTCGAAGAAGGTATCATCATATTTGATAATTGGTCCAGCTATGTGCCGGGCCATGAGCTGACACCATCTCAGCATTCTTGGATCTATTGGAGCCAGTAAATCCCACTCAACTTGCAGCCTTAGCAAGGGAACCCTCTCAAGGAAGAAGGACACCAACAAATACCCATACCCAAATTGCTTCAAGTTACCTCGCCTGCATTTGGTCAACTGCCTCTTCATGCTACGAAGCACTGCATCTACCCAGTTAAAAACCTGAGGCTCAGTACATTCTATGGGATACTGAAAGTAGCTCTAGAGAGCCATGTGAGGAGCAGAGCTCCTATCCATACGAGCAATGGTGAACAAAATAGTGCGGAGGGTCAAATCCCGCACTCCCCAAATAGGTACTTTCCCTTTGCTCCTCTCTGCCTTTGGAACATAGTGTAAATGATAGTACTCACTCATAGGCAGCCCACCACTTCTGCTACCAGTCAGGTTCATGTGGTGCCCACACCGTGACAGTCCTGTCAAGAAGTAAATGTTCTCAATATCTAAGGACAATGTGTGGACCCCTACATGGAATACTTGCTGGTTAGGATCCCACACAAGGTACTCCAATAACCTGACTTGGGCCCTCATGCCTGGGATACGAAAGAACTTCAGAAGACCACAGTTTCGCAAAGCAAAAACGATGGGTGGATGATTTCCGGCAATGGAATTATCTTCTTTGTGCTCCCTTTCATGCCATTCTAGAACCATGGTGATGGCCAAATACCTGCATAAGAAGCACAAGAAGAAGATTAATAACTCTATTCAACATTTGGTATCTTTTCATTGAGAAAAACTTCAATTTTTTTTTACATTTTGCGGTTCTCGTAGGTGCCCTTCAGGCACAATGTGAGTTTCTCGTAGGTGCCTTTGGGCTCACCTGCGAGAACGACCCATTCTCACAGGTCCCGTGTGGCTCACCCGCGAGAATGGCTGAGCGCAATAATAGCCCCCAAAACAAACTCAAAACGGTGTTTTGCCAATGAAAATGAAAAATTAAACCATGAAAAGGTAGAGGACAAAGAGCCTACCTCACTACCACTAACGGTTTGTCGAATGGATGCTCGTAACTCCCGCAATTTGACACTGAATTTCAAGGGTAAAAGAGGGGTTTTTGGGCTCAAATAGTGGCAAAGTTAAAATGATATGGTAAAAAGAGTTTTTATCTCTTTATATTCACTTTTACCATGTTATTGGATTTTATAATAGTTTATTTATTAAAACCTAGTGCCTAATGCCCTTTTGAGTACAACTTTTGCAGGCGTAACAACTTTGATGTTCATGCACAGGGATGCGGATATATTTTTCTTCTTTATCACATGTTTTGATTGTTTTTTATGGTTTTTGTACAAAACCTCGAGCTTGGTCTTTGTCCGTTCTCACGCTCGAAAACACATGAGAACGTGATCGAGCACACTTTTATCACTTTTTCGGGCTCAACAAGGTTATACAAAAAATGAACCCCCTTGGAGTCCTCTTTAAGCTCTTTTCAGGATCTCTAAACATGAAAAGATAGCCGAGCAACCTTGCTATTTTCACGCTTGATTAAGTATTTTAAGAAAGCATCTGTTGGGCGATAATTTATCTCTTTTTTGGTCTCACCAGACTATTTTACGAAAAAGGAACTGAGAGAGTTCTCTTTTAAGTGTTTTTCTAGACTCTATAATCATGAAAAACCTCCAAGTTTTCTATCTTTGGACTCGTTAAACAAACATTGATAGACCCATAATGGGACCGAACCACTCCTTCCTAGGGTTCGTTAAAAATACTCCAAAGGACTTATCCGAAGGATAAGCTTATATCAACAAGCATATGTTATCCTCCTCAAGCTTGCATAAAAATAAAGAGGTACTTGCCAGAAATGGTGGGGGGAAATTTGGGAAAGGGATGTGTTCTCGTATTCATATCCATTGGCAGTAAGTGTCGCTCTTGAACATGACACATGTTAGCAACATTACTTGTCTTCGGCATCGGGATATCTAGGTCTGCAGGTTGCATGAGGAGCGCCCAAGCGCAACGCATAGAGGAAGTCCTTTTCAGACTTAAAATAAAGAGAGTGGGCAAAATTATAGTGTCAACGGTCCGGATCCACCCATATGAGCAGATCAACGGCCGACGGGAAATCGCGGATAGCAAAGTTATGCCGAGAATAGTGCAAATAGATCGTGCCCATATTATATGCAGGGAAGAATAGCAGTCGTCTGTCCAAAGGACACATGGTGCAAGATCTAGTTGCGTCGTATTTTCGGCAGTCGCGAGTTCAAAGGATGAAGGTTTCATGTCGTTGTACATCTCAAAACCCCGAACCCCGAAGCATCGAAAGTGCCCAAAGGCAGGCCCACAATATCAAGGAGTAGTCTCAGCCGTCCATCTAAAGGGGGACACCTGGTGCGTGATTAGGCTCCCCGCCTTATCACCCATCGTGATTTCGAAGCACAAGAAGTAGCTCCCTCATATCCCCAATGTGCAAAGTGACGAGAGCATCCAGGACCTGGGGCCCGCAGCAGGGTCAGGTGAATTTAGGATCGTCAGATTTGAAGGATGTGTGGCGCCAGATTAAGCCGTCTCGGCATTTTTCTCATCGCAATTTCAAGAATCATGGATCAGCCCCTGCATATCCGTGAACGCTGAAAATGCCTTTGGGAGTAAGCACAGGGTCATAGCCTGTGGTCACTTGGGAGACAAAGAGAGTTGTGCAAGAGGGGCCAAAGGCACCGAGTTCAGTTACAGAGGAGATCATCACGACCTCCAAGAGCCATTGGATCCGATCTCAATCCTGTGTCTTGCTTGGAGTAAATGAAGGCATGAACGGGTGGTTGAAACTTCCCTTCATTCATTAAGTGTGAGATATGGAGGGTCTGGCAAGCGGTCTGCTCGAAGGGGTACTGTATACCATTTTTTCCAAAGAATCCATGCCGAAGTCTTCATAGAGACAGAGAAGTCTGCACACGCTAGCTCGACACTTAATGTCTTAGCTACCCTCCTTACAGGAGCCATGCATAGTTAAGGTGGCGCGTGAAGAAGGATTTCAGTACGAATTTGACTAAAAAGACACCAAGCCCTGGATGACTAGGCATGCCTCTGTTACGCAAATTTTCCTGAGTATATAGGCTCAATTTTTGTATTTTTGTAAGTATCGATGGTAGAGCGAAGCTCCCGATTGTAAATTTTTAACACACTCTAGTTCTCTGGTTATGCATCTGTATGTGAGATTTCTTGTTTTATGATAGACAGTCTTTCTTACTCCATCTAATTTTCATCTTATGCTGAGAGAGTTCGTGAACGACTGATTCGTGCGAATTATTGCAATCATGTTACGATAAAGGATTTATTGTTGCATTGTTGTATTCTCCGGCGTTTTGCATTTGAATGCAAGAAGATCTTGCGTTTAGATGTTTTCTCCCACAGCCTGTTAGAAACCTGATGTTTATGACAGACATTTTCACCTCTCTAGTACAAGTCTTCCCCCTACTCACCCTTACTACAACTCATTGTCTGAAGTTATCCAAGACCTTACTTGCCCATGCTTGTCTGGCCTAGTTTCGGAGTTGGAACCACATCGTTTGAGTTAACCTCCATTTGATCACCCCATTAAACAAATCATGAAATTAACTGATGGGCATCGGGCTCTATTCCTGCTGCAATCCAGGAGTGACTTCCATCACCAACATTTTTGGCACCGTTGCTGGGGACGAAGTTGAAAATTTTCCCCGGGATTGAATGACATTGAGCCTCTGATTCTGAAGGTGCATCGGGTATTAGAGCCTTTGAAGATTTCTACTGTGCACCTGGTGACTCCACTGTGACGACTCCACTGTGGCGAACCTGCTGTATTAATTGTGTCTTTTAGAGGTAGACACACGTGGTCTCATCCACAACTGCCTCTAGCTATGCCTGAAACTGATCCAGAGATGGTTCTCAGGAAAGGAAAGGCCCCTGAAGAAGAAGCTTCCACTGCCAAACCAGGTAATCTGCCATTTCCTTCTGTAGGAGCTCCATTTTCTCCTCCTCAGTTTCTTAATAGACCTCATTTTGAGGTTTCCCATTTCCTGAATTTCAGGAGTGTTCCTGCTGATTTTTCCCCTCCTGGTTTGGGATTGGAGGGAGAAATCCTTTTCACTCCCCTCTCCTCTGAAGTTGTACCATGGTGTAGACTCAGTACTACAGAATATTTTCGCACTCCTATATTTACTACTCCTATGCAAAGAGGAGCACCTGCTGACTTGAGCTCGTTATCTTTCTCCTTAAATCCCCTCTTGTTTCCCACTCCACTTCGAGACTCATTTCCGGTAGCCCCTTTGCGAACTCCTTCTCCTCCAAGATCTCCTCCACCTAATATTCTTATGGCTGGTGCTAATCCCCCTCTAAATAGAATGGACTCCATAGTCGCTGCCAGATATGCTCCCTTAATCCTACCTCATCCTATGAATCCTCTCCCTGCTAGACATTACTTGAAGTATATGCCCAAGTTCACTAGGGAAGGGGACATAACTGTAGAAGAGCACCTGGCTTCTTTCTACAGTTATGCAAACAACCTGAACATTGAAAACGAAGATGTCTGGATGAGAGTCTTCAGCCTGGATGGAGAGGTGAGGAAATGGTTTAGAGGATTGGCCCCCAGATCTATTGCTGGTATCGAAGCCCTAGATGGTGTTTTCCTGAGGCAGTGGGGCGATAGGAAGGATTTCATGTATTACATGACAAAGTTCGGTTCTTTGAAGAAGATGGATGGAGAGTCTATCTCTGACTTATCCAAAATATTCAATAATATGTATAAAGAAATCCCTGCCGAGATAAAGCCTTCAGAAGCCTCAACCAATATTTCTTATGCTAGTGCATTTGGCCCCGATTTTTATCTGTTACTGAGAGAAAGAAGAGCCACCTCCTTAGCTCAAATGCAAGATGCGGCCATAGAAGTGGAATCCAATGTATTAGTGGTTGATAGACTGAGGAACAAGGCCGACGCATACAAAAGAAAAGGAAGGTCGGAAGCCTCAACTTATGGCCCATCGGTGCCCCACCCTCAAGTGGATGAACTGACCAAGATGGTGATGTCTCTGTCTGCAGAGATGGAGAGAATGAAAGTCGAGGGGAGGAAAGCATACAAGGGCCCTCAGAACACCGAGAACAAAGGAGGATTCAAGAGGCTGAACAATTTTACTCCTCTGAATGTGCAAAGAGAGAGGGAAAGAGACAGAGAAGACTAGAAAATTCAGGCCCATTTCCAAAACAATTTTGTGGCCAAGGGGGAAGAAGGGGAAACAGATGAGCTTGATCCTAGAATCCACTGCTTCGGAAACACTCCTCCTTTTCCTCATCTCACTCAATCAGCATACAAGGAGTCTCTCATGTTAGAAAAGTAGGACCGCGGAGCAATAAAATAAAACAAATTCAGAAACAAGACACATAAGACACACAATACAAGAGAGACAAAGATTTACGTGGTTTACCCAGTGTGGGCTACGTCCACCAGAGAAATTGCCAGGTCCTTCCTTTATTATTATCCAGCAAATGAAGGGATACAACCTACAGTAAAACCCATTGTAACTTCCTCTTCTTTCTCTCACAGTCTCCTCTCTTAGAATACAATATTCACCATCATCCATAGCCGCAATACATTTCCATCATAAAAGAGGGTTGCCTTCTAGGGAAAAAAACCCTAACATAATCTCTACCGTTAGATATGCGACCTTATAATGAATGGTCCAAATTTATAATGAAATTACAATATACTTTTAAAAGGCAATTTTTTCTTTGGGGGCTTCACCCCCAAACCCCCATCGGGGTACGCTGCCCCCGAACCCCCGCTGGGGGCCCGCTTGCCCCCAGACCCCCCAGCCGGGGGGATGGACCCCCAGACCTCGCAGAGGGGGTACCCCCCCTCTGCACTCCCCCGCGTGGAAGAGTGTACATACTTCTGGGGTGTAAATACTTCATGGGGTATAAACACGGCTGAAAGCAAGGACCTCTGAATCAGGAAGATAATCAGGCTCC
>ML778503.1:813784-869534 GCA_009831015.1 Picea engelmannii | reverse complement strand
GATTAGTAACCGTATTAAATTCATTTAAATGATCTGCAACAGACCCACCTTCTGACATCTTCATATTAAATAATCTCTTCATTAGAAATACCTTATTCAATGCCGAGGGTTTTTCATACAATTTGGCCAGCGCATCCATCAAACCCTTCGTTGTCTTTTCTTTTGAAATATTGAAAGCTACCGATACTGCCAGGCCCAGCCGTATCGTTCCTAGAGCCGTTCTATCAAGAATCTCCCATTGTTCGTCCTTCATGGTCGTCGGCTTCTTTGCTACTCCACTCAATGGTAGGAATAGATCCTTCTGATATAAATAGTCTTCCATCTGCATCTTCCATAACTGGTAGTTTTGGCCATTAAATTTCTTGACCCTAAACTTTCCATCTTCCGACATTGCTCCCACTCGAACCAGGAACCCTCTTTTCCTGCGAGTTACCTTACGCTCTAATACCAGTTGTTAGAAAAATAGGACCGTGGAGCAATAAAATAAAACAAATGCAGAAACAAGACACATAAGACACACAATACAAGAGAGACACAGATTTACGTGGTTCACCCAGTGTGGGATACATCCACCAGAGAAATTGCCAGGTCCTTCCTTTATTATTATCCAGCAAATGAAGGGATACAACCTACAGCAAAACCCGTTGTAACTTCCTCTTCTTTCTCTCACAGTCTCCTCTCTCAAAATACAATATTCACCATAATCCATAGCCGCAATACATTTCCCTCGTAAAAGAGGGTTTCCTTCTTGGGAAAAAAACCCTAACATAATCTCTACCGTTAGATCTGCGACCTTATAATGAACGGTCCAGATTTACAATGAAATTACAATATACTTTTACAAGGCAATTTTTGCTTCGGGGGATTCGCCCCCAAACCCCCATCGGGGGACGCTGCCCCCGAACCCTCGCTGGGGGCCCGCTTTCCCCCAGACCCCCCAGCCGGGGGGATGGACCCCCTAGACCCTGTAGAGGGGGTACCCCCCGTCTGCACTCCCCCGCGTGGAAGAGTGTACATACTTCTGGGGTGTAAATACTTCATGGGGTATAAACACGACTGAAAGCAAGGACCTATGAATCAGGAAGATAATCAGACTCCACAACCAACATCTCATGGAAATTCAGCTAAATGAACTGAGAAAGGGAGACAAGACTAGTGGCGGCCAAGGCAGGTATGATCTGAGGTCTAAGAAAAAGACTATAGCACCTGACGTTCCTGAGAAGTCTACTAGAACAGAGAAACCTGCTAATGAATTAGTAGACAGTCATAGAGGTAAGAAGCACGAACCCCTCTCTCCCATAATCCAAAGTCATGTTCTCAAAATAAGAGAAATTCCAAAGCTTACATCTTCTTTTAATTTCGAGCATGAAATTCAAAAGATCAGAATTCCTGTGCCCCTAACCGAATTGATTAAACAAGAAGGGTTCAAGAAATGCTTTTCTGAGCTTTTATAGTCTGAGGTCTCCTGCCTTCCCACGGACTCCATTATTTTGCAAGATGAAAATCCTGGAGTTATTTTAGGTCCTATGGTAGAAGATAGGAATGACTCATCCCCTCCCTTCTACACTTCCTTGAACATACATGACAAGGTACTGCACAACTGCTTGATGGATTCAGGGGCTTCTCACAACCTCATGCCCAAAATTGTCATGGAAGAATTAGGGCTAGAAGTCACCTGAGCCTATCATGACCTCTATTCCTTCGACTCCAGGAAAGTTCAATGTCTCGGGGTTATCAAAGACCTGGTCGTGACCTTGTTTCAGTTGCCCATGAAAAGTGTGGTCATGGATATTGTAGTGGTTGATGTCCCCCCCAAGTTCGGTATGTTGTTATCAAGATCTTGGATAAAAAGACTGGGGGAAACTTTACAGATGGACCTAACCTATGCTACTATCTCGGTGTTTGGGGGAGAACATAGGAGGCTATATAGGGAAGCCCAGTTGGCCTATATAATCAGTGATGAAGATAATCCCACCAACCATCCTATTTTTTCCTTAGACACTGACTTAGGTTCTAGTTTATTGCAACTCACTCATGCTCCCGAGCCCCCTCTTGAACTCAGAGAGCAGCCCACCACTCCTCATGAGTCTCCTCCCTCCATCACCCCCGTCTGGAAAATGTTTTTTGATGGAGCCTGTTCCAGGGAAGGCACTGGTGCTGGGGTGTTTTTTGTGTCCCCTTCTCAGGAGACCATGTCCCTATCATATAAGCTGGAATTTGAAACCACCAACAATGTGGAAGAATATGAAGCCCTTGTTCTAGGATTGAGAGCTGCAAGGGAAATGGGAATTCAGGAGGTAGCAGTGTTCAGAGACGCAGAGTTGGTGGTCCAACAGATCAGAAACACTTATCAGGCTAAGCACACTCGACTCAGAAATTACAGAAATGAAGTATGGGACCTAATTGATAGTTTCTTCTCCACCTTCAATGTTTCTTTTATTCCAAGGGAGGATAATACTATGGCCGATTCTTTAGCTGTTTCAGCTAGCCAGTTCAAGGTCCCTCAACCGTCTATGGCCAAATATGATGTTGAGATAAAATAAAGGCCCTCTGTACCAGAAAATGTCAAGCATTGGAAGGTATTCAAAGACGATCTGGAAATCAAGAAGTTTCTCCAATCTATTGATGAATTTTCTGCATTGCACATTGATTAGGATCCTAATACAGAAGATAACCCTCACCCCGAGGTGTTTTTAAATAAAATTGCTAACCACCATATTATTTAGCTTCTTAGCAATCACATTCCAAGGGGTCTTATTCCTTTAGAAAGATTGTTCAATGGGATGATGTGGAAGTGAAGGGTAGAGTTTCAGGTGAAGGTGCTGACACGGTTGAGTGCAACATTGGCACACCGGAGGAGCCTACGTTTGTCAAGATGTCAAGCAGTCTGACCACAGAACAAAGAGCCGAATATACTGAGTTGCTGAAAGAATTTTCTGATGTGTTTGCATGGACCTACAAAGACCTCAAGACATATGACACGTCCATCATTGAACACAAGATCCCACTGAAGGAAGAGGCTAAGCCATTTAGGCAGAAGCTAAGACAGATAAATCCCATGTTGCTGCCTGTCATGGAGAAAGAAGTAAAGAAGTTGTTGGAGGCCCAGATCATCGTCCCCCTGAAATATTCCGAATGGGTGGCCAATTTGGTTCCGATAAGGAAGAAAAGTGGAGAAATCGGGCTTTGTGTCGACTCCAAGAACCTGAACAGGAGCTCAAAGAAAGACAATTATCCCCTGCCCAACATGGAACACATATTGCAGAGGGTGAACGGTGCATCTTAGATTTCCATGATCGATGGTTTTTCTGGTTATAATTAGATATCGGTGATGCCCGAGGACAAAGAAAAAATGGCCTTCACCACTCCTTGGGGCACATTCATGTATGCCAAAATGCCATTTAGACTGATGAATGCAGGAGTGACATTTCAGTGAGCCATGGACATAGCCTTCATTGGGGAGAAAGATAAGTTTGTGGTGATGTATCTGGATGACATAATAGTCTTCTCGAGGTCAGATAAAGAGAATTTCTGTCACCTGAGAAAAATTTTCTCAAAATGTCGAAGGTTCAGATTTTCTCTAAACCCCAAGAATTCTTTATTTGCTATGGAGGAGGGGAAGTTATTAGGCCATATAGTATCAATAGAAGGAGTGAGGATTGATCCTAGCAGAGTGGAGGCAATTCAGACCTTGTCGCTTCCTAGGTCAAAGAAGGAAATTCAGGCCTTTTTGGGGAAGATTAATTTTCTGAGGAGATTCGTCTCAAATTTTTCTGAACTGGTGAAACACATCAAAACTATGCTCAAGAAGGGAAACAAAGTAAAATGGATGGTCGAACCCAGGGAATATTTTGTCCAAATAAAAAGAGCATTGACTGAGGCACCTGTGTTGATCAGTCTTGACTATTCCAAAGATTTCCTAATCTTCTCTTTCACTTCTTTTGATACAGTAGCAGCGGTCTTGCTGCAGCAAAATGAGGAAGGGCGAGAGAAGCCTATCGCCTTCTTCAGTAAGGCATTAAGAGATGCAGAGGTCAGGTATGAAATCATGGAGAAACAGGCCTATGCTTTAGTGAAAGCTCTCAAGGCTTTCAGAGTCTATGTCTTGCACTCAAAGGTGACCTCTTATGTTCCTTCAACCTCTGTGAAGGACATCCTGGTACAACCCGACATAGACGGGAGGAGAAGTAAATGGATAGTCAAGATCATGGAGTTTGACTTGGAGATAAGGCCTACCAAATTGATCAAAGGTCAAGGCTTAGCCAAGCTGCTGGCTGAATCCAATTGCCAAGCTTTGGGGGTAAGTTTCAGGAATGAATGTTCAGTAATTCAGCGGGGTCAGTTGTCTGAAATAGACCCTCAAAGAGAGCCCCCATTGGCTTGATGTCCTTGGTATAAGGATGTCATATATTTTATGCAGGAGTTGCAGCTCCCAGATGGCCTGCAAAGAAACAAAGCAAGAGCTTTGAAGATTAGGGCAGTCAAGTACTACCTTATTGATCAAATTTTATACTGGAAAGACCCCCTGGGGGTGCTTTTAAAATGCATGGATCCACAAGAGGCCGATAGGATCATGGCCGAATTTCATAGTGGCCTGTGTGGAGGGCACCATTCCTGGAAGACTACAGCCCACAAAATTCTTAGAGCTGGGTACTACTGGCCCACCTTGTTCGCTAATGTCCATACAGGAGTTAGAGCCTGTATCACATGCCAAATATTTTCAGGAAAGCAGCAGCTCAAGTATCTGCCTTTACAGCCTGTAGTTGTTTCGGGACCTTTCCAGCAATGGGGCCTAGATTTTATTAGAGAAATCCACCCTACTTCCAATGGGAAACACAGATGGATCCTGATTGCCACAGACTTCTTTACCAAGTGGATTGAAGCTATCCCCACCAGGAGTGCTTCCCACAAGTTAATTATTGGATTCATGGAAGACCTCATCACAAGATTTGGTTTCCCAAGAAAGATTGTTACAGATAATGCAACCTCATTCAAGGCCGAACCGTTGGTCAGGTTCTGTGAGCGATTGGGAATCAAGATGATTCACTCCACTCCGTACTATCCCTAGGGCAATGGTTTAGCAAAATCTTCCAACAAAAGTCTCATAAGGATCATCAAAAGATTATTGGAGGACAACAAAAAGGCTTGGAATTCAAAGCTGAAATTTGCTCTATGGGTCGATCGGGTGACTACAAAGAGATCTATAGGCATCTCCCTTTCCAGTTAGTTTATGGAGTAGAAGTTGTCTTCCCTTCTCAGCTGGCCATTCCCATAGCGAAATTCTTCCAGGATTACCAAGAGGAGCCCAATGACATGGTCAGAAGGATTCATCAACTGGTAGAAGTCCAGCAGGCCAGAGAGCAGGTAACGGACAAAATTCAGGATCATAAGCAGAGGGTCAAGTAGGTTTTTGATAAGAAGGCCAAAAAGGAAGAATTTTGGATCGGAGACCTAGTGATGAAATGGGATGCTCCTAAACAAGATAAGGGAAAACACGACAAATTTGAAGCCCTGTGGATCAGGCCTTTCAAAATCTCTGAGGTTTTATCAAATAACACATATCGGCTGCAAGATCTGGAAGGTGAAGAAGTTTTCAGTAGCCCAATAAATGGGCATTTTCTTAAAAAATGTTTTGTCTGAGCCTTCAGTGGCTCCTATGTTTTGTAAATATTGTCCTTTCTGTTCTTTTTTTTTTACTTTTATTGTTTCGGCTTAGTAAACGACCCCATAGCCCAACAACAAGGCACTAGAACTGCAAAATGAGTCCTTAGAGCATCACAGGGACGACTCTATCCCCCATGGAGCCTAATGTTAGCAACATTACTTGTCTTTGGCATCGGGATATCTAGGTCTGCAGGTTGCACGAGGAGCACCCAAGCGCAGCACATAGAGGAAGTCCTTTTCGGACATAAAATCAAGCGAGCGGGCAAAATTATAGTGTCAACAATCTAGATCCACCCATATGAGCAGATCAATGGCCAGCGGGAAATCGCGGATAGCAGATTTTCACCGAGAATAGCGCAAACAGATCGTGCCCATATTATATGCAGGGAAGAATAACAGTCATCCATCCAAAGGATGCGTGGCACGAGATCTAGTCGCATTGTCTTTTCGGCAGTCACGAGCTCAAAGGATGAAGGTTTCATGTCGTTGTACATCTCGAAACCCCGAAGCGCCGAAAGCACCCAAAGGCGGGCCCACAATATCAAGGATCAATCTCAGCCATCCATCTAAAGGGAGACACCCGGTGCGTGATTAGGCTCCCCGCCTTATCGCCCATCGTGATTTCAAAGTGCAAGAAGCAGCTCCCTCATATCCCCGATGCGCGAAGTGACGAGAGCATCCAAGACCTGGGGCCTGCAGTAGCATCGGGTGAATTTAGGACCATCAGATTTGAAGGATGCGTGGTGCCAGATTAAGCCGTCTCGGCGTTTTTCTCATCGCGATTTCAAGAAGCATGGATCAGCCCCTTCATATTTGCGAACACCGAAAACGCCTTTAGGAGTAAGCATAGGGTCATAGCCCGTGGTCACTTGGGAGACAAAGAGAGCTGTGCAAGAGGGGCCAAAGGCACCAAGTTCAGTTACAGAGGAGATCATCGCGACCTCCAAGCACCATCAGATTCGATCTCAATCCTTTCTCTCGCTTGGAGTAAATGAAGGCATGAACGGGTGGTTGAAACCTCCCTTCATTCATTAAGTGTGAGATATGGAGGGTCTGGCAAGCGGTCTACTCAAAGGGGTCCTGTGTTCCATTTTTTCCAAAGAAGCCATGTCAAAGTCTTCGAAGAGACAGAGAAGTCTCCACACGCTAGCTTGGCACTTAATGGCTCAGCTACCCTCCTTACAGGAGCCATGTGCTGTTAAGGTGGCGCGTGAAGAAGGATTTCAGTACGAATTTGACTGAAAAGACACCAAGCCCTGGATGACTGGGCACGCCTCGGTTAGGAAAATTTTTCTGAGTATATAGGCTCAGTTTTTGTATTTTTGTAAGTATCGATGGTAGAGTGAAGCTCCCGATTGTAAAGTTTTAACACACTCTAGTTCTATGGTTATGCATCTGTATGTGATATTTCTTGTTTTATGACAGACAGTCTTTCTTACTCCATGTAATTTTCATCTTATGCTGAAAGAGTTAGTGAACAACTGATTCGTGCGAATTATTGCAATCATGTTATGATAAAGGATTTATTGTTACATTGTTGTATTCTCTGGCGTTTTTCATTTGAATGCAAGAAGATCTTGCGTTTAGATGTTTTCTCCCACAGCCTATTAGAAACCTGATGTTTACGACAGACCTTTTCACCTCTCTAATACAATTCTCCCCCCTACTCACCCTTACTACAACTCACTGTCTGAAGTTATCTAAGACCTTACTTGCCCATGCTTTCCTGGCCTAGTTTTGGAGTTGGAACCACATCGTTTGAGTTAACCTCCATTTGATCACCCCATTAAACAAATCGTGACATTAACTAATGGGCATCGGGCTCTGCTCCTGCTGCAATCCAGGAGTGACTTCCATCACCAACAACACCTCTATTCATTATTTGAAGCCGGTTTGGGAAATCCATTTGTATATCATTTGATTTGCTACAAGGTCATACCCTGCATCATCTCTGAGTCAATGCTGCCAAATCATTGGTCATGTCATTCATATGTTCAAGAGAAGTTCATCTGAAACCTCTATTGAGTCAGCCATCTACAGTTGTCCATTCTCTTCATGTCGGCCTTCCCTGTGTCCAGTCCAACTTACATCATACTCTGTTTCACCATCAAAATCTGTTACTCATTTCGTGTCATTGATGGGGGATACATCAAGGCCCTCCTTTGAAGAGTTTTGTTCTGTCGACTTCAGCTCATTATCTAGAAACAAGACTTAGAAATTCTTTGGTACCTTGGAACTTGCATGCCTCAATGGTAGGTTTCCTCGCTTTTGATAGTGGGTTTAGATCATTGACCCCTGATCGAAAGATTATGTCGGATGTTCGACCTCAAATCATTCATTCACATTTGAAGGATTGTACTAGAGTACCTTGGGAGTCATTGACATTAATGGTGATTTCCCTCGCACTTGTTAACGGTTTCATCAATGATCGGTAATCAAGTGGTTTCTACCATGTTCGACTTCAACACATGTAATCACATGGTTAGATTCGTACTTTTGGGCGATGAGATTAAAGACCCTGGATATCATCTCTTTGTCTAGGTTGCGATAGAATATGTATAATTTGTGACACATAGATCCAATTTGTACGTCTCATGGCTATGTCGTCTCAATTTGAATTTTCTCGCATAGATCCATAGTGTATTCCTGGTGGCTATGCTATATTTTGACGGCATGGATCCACAGTGTATGATTGGTGGCCATGACCTATGTCTATAATGTCATCTGTCTGTGATCTGAGTATGGGAATGCCTATCTCATAATTAATATATATGATATTCTGCAGATGCTTGGTTGTTCACTAGTTTTTTATTAGGTGCGCTCCTAGTTTCCGACACACACATGCAGTTTACAAAGTCTTTCGGCTGTCACTGATTTCAACCTCATAGTTTGGGGGGCATTCTGTTACCCATGATTTTGGTCAATCTTGATGGTGTATTGATGATGGTGTACTCAGGCTCCTCATAAAAACTTTCTCTTGAGAAAAGTGACATTCATCTCTTCCTAGAAAACATATTTTTGAAGAGAGTTTGCAGGTTGCTTATATCCTAGGGTGCGAGAATGACCCATTCTCGTAGGCTGCCTTCAGCTAGGGTGCGAACTTCTTGCACTGTGCTACATAGCTAGGGTGTGAACTTGTTCTTAAGCTTGGAAAAAGATGAACTCTCGATGGTTCTATAAGGGAATCTTCTAGAGAATGGGTTGGCATTCAAATGGCTATCTCTTTACTGGTTTCCCTGATATTGTGGGATCATTCTTATCCAAGTAACCATCTCATCCTCTCCTATATATTGATAGGATTCTCATGGAAAAGGTTAAGAAAGATTCATTGGAGAATTGGTGAAAGAATTGTGTGAAGGACCTAGCTTGAACAGGAGCTTGGAGACTCTAGCAAGTCTATCAGGAGGAATTGGATCTTCTTCATACAATGATCAAGCAAGTGTGTGTGTGTTGGAACCAAGAGCCACTGAAAGGAAGCTTAAGACATTAAGGTGATCAAGTTGTATCTTCTACTTTCGATTAATATGATGTAGTGGCATGTCCTTTTCCCATAAAGTCATTCTTACTTTATTGTGTAATTCCTTGATCATACACATAAGTTGACAATTGAATATATTTTGCTATCTTCACTTTGGTTGGTTTGTGTTGTCTTGGTCTTGACCTCACGAGAGTACCAGAGTGAAGCGGGAGAAACAAAGACCCTAGGAAGTGATACAAAGGTATGTTACTTGTTCCTCCCTACTAGCTAATTCAATGGTCATAACTTAGGGAAAGAGTCATGTCCTGTCCCGTTTTATTCTAGATCCAGGTGGATCTAGGGAGATCTGTTAGTGTTCGCACCTACTAATTAGTCCGATAACACCTCCCGCTGGTACGCGACGACCAACTTAAGGGAGCCATATATCTATCTAATGGTCCTCCTCTGTCGGTTGCATGGGAAGAAATATTTCTCTAGGTTTTCAAAGGCTTGGAGGCCTCTAGCTTATACTGTAGCCATTTCTGGAATAGGTTTTAACTAGGGTGCCATCATCTCCAAACAACTGAGCACTTGCATTCGACAGGCTCAGACGCTGAAAGAGGGAGAAACCCCATCCTTTTATATGGATTCATATTTATTGGATGTCATCTATGCCAGAAACATCTTTTTCAAACTGAACTTGAGCTGGCATGCCTCTGAACTCCTGATCCATGTATATTTCAGCATCTTATGCGAAAACAGGTACAAGAAATCCTACTCTCTCATCTGCGATCATTTTATCGCATGTATTCATTTTATGTTGTTCAAGAAAGAGTGCCCAAGACTGTCAGCTGCGACAAAAAAGATGATATCAAAGGTTGGCCATTGGTACCTAAATGAGAAAAAAACCTATATAAGGGTTTTCGGAGCCACTGGAGCACTGCACCTTCTACCTATGTATGTCCCTGATTGACTAGTGGTAGGGGAAATCTGTTATCAGACCATCCTGCAAGGATATAATGCTACTCTAGTAAAAGATAAGAAGCAAGTATTCATACCCTATGGGTTTCACATAGAATTCTACATGGTAAAAGACACAGCTCAATCCAAGCAGGAAGGGTTGAGCCATTTGGATTTCCAATTCCAGGTTGGCCATTTTTGCAAACACGACCCAAAAGGTTTAGTTCTGAAGCATGCATCACAAGTATCATCCTACTGGCCATACACCCATGACAGGTTTGAAGATGAGATCTTCACAGAAAACACTCAAGATTGGGATGAAGTCGTGGAAAGGATGGTCGATCCTAAGGCAACCATATTTAAGGCCATGAGCCTGGATGAATAAGCGACATCCCTACAACAATTGGTGCAAGAGGTCCTCAGGGCCAGAGGAGAAGAGGAGGCGACTAAAACAATAGAAATTACTCTGGTAACCCTAGTACAGGATAGAAGTCCTCATAAGGCTCAGGATGTGCAAGATAGAGGGTTTCTTATGTATGAGTAGGCACAACGGTTGATGAGTTGGATACGAGATAACCCGGACCTCGTCAGGCTTCCTAGGCTCTCGACTGATATCCCAGAAGAAAGCCTGGTGGGACCAAGCGGCCCAGAACTCATAGATATCGATACATCAATGGGTTAGATGACCCAGAATCCATAATGCCACCTACTGGGTCGCCAACAGATGTTCCAACTCAACCAGAGACAACCAAGGCCTCCGTAGAAGCCTATACATCAGATCCCCTCTGCGAGCTAATTAAAGTTTGTTCAGATGATGAGAGCCCGAAGGTGGCTCTCGGGATCCTTGTGCACATCGAGGAGGAAAAAGGACTTGAGAAGAATTCTTCCCCTCCCGAGGTCCAAAGCAAAGAGGCCCCGCTGAAAGAAAAATAAGTCGACAGTGACCTAGACACAAAGAGGCTCGATGTGCAGGAGACTCGAGAAGACAATTTGAAGGACAAGTCTGAATTGGATGAGCCAAAGGAAGGATCCTCACAAAAGGAAAATGGTGATTCAACGGTCGATGAAAAATTAAGTATAAAGTATTTTCCCAATGCCTCTATTCCACTTGATACTCAGATCCTTGACAAGCGACAGGTAGAGGTCGGGCCTTCAGAGAACAATGAGGAATTTCAAGAACCTGAACTTGAATAGATATACACCACCGAAAATCTGGGTAACACACTCACATGGGGTGATCAACAGATTCCTGAACCTATGGACGAGGTAGCCAATATATATGTGATCTTCTCTGATTGAAAGAGGAAGGCTATTGTCCAACGGACCACCAAAAAAAGGAGGATCACATTGGATCGCTCCATACTCATCACTACAAAGGAGAATTTGATAAACATAGAAAATGCTAGAACATATAAGCTCATCGACATGGGGATGGGGATCTTAGATGCCACCCTGGACAGAGCCAAACAAGAGGAAAGGAATCAGTTGTCGCCTTGAAGGAACTAGAACATTTGTACGACCTAGCTTAGTACTATCAGGGCACCACTCAAACCACGGTATATCTAAGAAGAGATTTCGAGGAAGCTTACAAAAAATTCACACACGAGTGATACCTTTTTACTGCGAAGATAGTCGAGCTCCAAGAAGAGACTCTCATGGCACTCATGACATTCAAGGATATGGAGTGGTGGTATGAAAGAGTGAAACAGGCCATAGAGAGAATCGAATACATTGAGGCGGTCCAACAGGGATGAGATAAAGAAGAACACAACATCTGGATGTTGAGAAAAAGCAGTCTTGATCACATGAAGCGATCAGCCGAGTATTGGGCTAATATGTCTTAGGAACCACACTGGGAAATTCAAGAGAAGTGGGTCAAATGCAAGAAACACTGGGGGAAAATCAACAAAGCAATGAAGGATATTGGACTCCCCAGGTTTGGCACCCCCGATGACTTCACCGACTTATGAAACATAGTCGAATCGCACACCAAGAATGATGCATTATGGGTTGAAGAGCTAGCGAAGGTGACCGATGCAGCACCAGGACAAGTGCAAAGATTTATGGAACACCCGATTAGAGCTCGGACTATGCTTCAGTAGTTAAACATCAGTTTGGTGAAGTACCGGGTGCATGCGGTGGAGGTCAGAAGATTTTACGCGGCTCCGATGGAACAACACATATTTCCATGGGCCCAAACCTATGAAGAGTTGTTCGTTAGTTGGTTGGAGTATGAGAAAATTCATCCTTTCAAAGCAATATCTTGAGATGACTGTTGGAAAAATGTTAGGAGAGAACACCACCTAGCGAGTTTTGTTTTGTTTGAAATGAACTTTAGCCATTATTTTTATGTTATAAATAAGAGTATCGATCGATTAGTCAAGGGTCGATGGTTTTTACAAGAAACTCTTATGTTTTGGTTTCTTAATAATTATTGTTGAGCTACCTTTGATAGAGAAGTCCTTCTGGATGAGAGACAAGATATATTTTCATCAAATTCATCTGTGATTGAACGTGGAGAATAATTATTTCCTATCTTGTCCCATGAATGGATGTTGTAATGAGTAAGAGCAATTAAATCTGTTGTCAAGTTATCTGGTGCAATGTTTTGTTGTTATTTTCTTTAATGATGAAGATGAATCATTGTGTTATTATGTGATGGATGATTAAGTAGGTGAATTATTTTTCTTGCCATTGTTTTATTGCATATGTGTTTTCTTTCTGATACTTAGTATATCAGACAGTAATTGGATGCTCACATGGTTAACGTATTATTACTAGGCATGTGGTATAGAATTGTCGTCTGCATGCTTCAGTAGCGGTTTATCCCAAGCTCAGCCTCTTCTCCAGTAGTTAAACTTAATCCTATTGTGTTGCCAAGTTGGTTTATGACGGATTAAAATATTACATCGATCCCAACTAAGAGAAAAGACAAAAAAGAGAAAGTCCCAACTAAAGGAGATGCCTTCGCAAGAAAACATAAATCCCATTGATTAATTGGCCCGATCACAAGATTTGGAGAACCATTCCACCATTAAACATTGCAGAGTCTAATTGGGCCTCGGTGGTGGGTTTGGTTCCTACTGTTGAATCAAGGGATTTAGGACCCATCAATAGAATTGGTGCTAGAAAGAGGGCCTGAGAATGAATGGCTAAATACATATTTCACATAATATTTCAGACAGCTTGTAGATTCAAGACAACCCACATGCATGGCTAGTCATTCCCAAGACAAACAACACACACTAAGTACTCCTGAAACGAGTAACTCACCCCAGCCCGAAGAAGGATGTTTTTTCTTGAACACACCTTATGATCTCCCTCATGAGAAATTAAATAAATTTAGAAGAATCACAAGATCCTATGCCCGACAGATCGGTACGTTGTCTTTTGCTCTGATACTTCCTCGAAGAAAACAAGAAAGAAGACCAGTGGTCAATACTTCCGATGATGTTTTCGTGCACACAGTAGAAGACCTAATAGATTTCTCTCTCATTGAAATTGAACAACCTCTTGACCTAATCCATGAAACGCCAGCCGACGAATTTTCCGAGCCAGATGATCTTTTGGAAGAGGAATAGTTTAATTCAGAATCTGAAGATATGGAAGATAACAATGACCATGATGAAGAAAGGGGAAACCCACCATAGAACAATGAGTCATGGCTGGCCATAGACTCTTTGGCCATCCCTGGACCATTCCATAACCTTCCCCGACATCCAGAAAATTTACTTCCTAATTTCGACCCCGAAACCTTGGGACTACCTTAAGATCATATCAAGAAATTCATACTAGTGATTAGACTTATGAATGTTCAACATGAATGCATAGTATGCAGGATTTTCCCCTAGACATTTGAGAACTTAGCCTCTACATGGTATTTTAACTTACCTGTAGGATCCATAACTGGTTGGATGAAGTTTAAGAAGGATTTTTTAGATAAATTTGCAGAAGAAACTACCACACGAGCTTTAATGGCCAAGTTGTTCACCGCTACCATGAATTCAAAGGAAAAGGTTAAAGATTTCAATCAAAGATTCACAACCATCTTAAACAAGTTTCATCCCGAAGCTAAACCAACTCAGGAGTTGCAAATCGAAGTATATGTTAATGCTCTCCCAGCTTCTATTTCCATGTTTGTGAAAAGGGCTGTCAAACGAACTTTGGCTAAGAATTTTGAAGAAGCTAAAACAATAGAATTCCAGATGAAAGGGTGTAAAGAAGGCCATGTATCTTTAGTTAAGAAAGAATTCCAACCCCCTCCTAGGAGAGGACTCCTTTTGACTAGACCGCAAGGGAAACAAGTAGAACAAGCCCCCAAGAAGGGTAATGGAGACATAGAAGACCTACAACGCATGGATAAGAAATTATCAAACAAGATCATAGACATGAAGAGAAATGCAAGGGAGGGAAACCAAGGTCAAAGACCCTACAAGCCTTTCTTTAAAAGGAGCCCACCGTTCAAAGCAATTGAACCTCCCCTAGCTAACTTAAATATCGATCTAGGAAATGTAGCATCTGATTTTTTCTATACTTATAAATAGGAAAACCACTCTGAAAGAGACTTCCTTCAATGGGTGCATGCCATGAATTTGATGGCCAATCGGTTTCTAGATGAATTCTCCCTAACAGAACAACCAAGCAGTTTAGTTATGAATGTTGTTGACCAGGAAGAGATTGATCCACCAGAAAATAAGACCATGTTGATATGAGATCCTAACCCGATCATGCCTTCCAAAGACCTATTCGAGTTCCAAGAATCACCCACAGAGGTCTCGGTTTTGCAAACGAGAAGTAAGGGTTCACCTGTCTCAAAGGATCCTACTACCTCGGGGGAAAGGTCAAGTCTCAATCACCCAAAAGTGCCTTTCCCTTCCCGTGAGAACCCTATTAACACCCACACCTGAGAATCTCCCAAGATGGAACACAACGTAGTTGAATATTTGAAGACGCTGGAGGCTCGGTGATGGACATATTCAAAATCCATCAACACAAATATTTCCTGCTATAGGCTTTGAGATCGGTGGAAAACCCTACAATTAGCAATGAGAAACAAATAAATCTAGCTTCCACAGATCCAGTAAATAAACCAACTGTAAAAAACTTATTGGAAGATAAGAAGGGAAAACCTTTTGTCCCACCATTCCTCTTGACATTTGAAGTCTTCAACATGAACCTCCACAACTGTTTGGTATATTCAGGAGAATCGTCCAACATTATGCCCTTGTCTATTTGCAAAAAATTAAATTTCGTTCCTCTCAAGAGAGATAAACATGTAATACAAGTAGACATAACCCAGGTCAAGGTCATGGGGGAACTCAAAGATGTAATGATCCGAATAGCGACACATCCTAAGTTTGTACAAGCAATTGATATTATTGTAGTAGATATCCCATACGCTTATGGATTGTTATTGAGACGGGATTGGTTTGAGAAGTTGAATGGATACTTCAGTACAGACTGGGCACACCTTTGGATACTGTTGAAGGGATACAAGAATATGATTAGAATCGATAGGGAAAGGTATCTTAAACATACTGTCACTGACTTAGAAACCCTGAACGAACCCTCATAGACAGATTTCCCTATCCTACGCAATTATTCCTGTGACTCCTATTTCGGAAACTTTTCCCCTCTATCGTCTGATGTTCCTCTCACTCAGAACTCTGAAATGGTATTTCAAGAGAAATCGTCAATACCAACAAAAGAAAATATCCTCTATCAAGGACCTACGCTAGAAATCACAGAGCCAAAAATAGGGGAACAAGAAAGTAATAAGACAGAAGAATCAGATAACCTGCACTCACAAATTTGGACCATGTACTTTGATGGATCTAAGTCGCAGGAGGGATCTGGGGTAGGGTGTATCCTCATTTATCCAAAAGGTAAATGTCATTTCCTTTGTTGTAGGTGTTCGTGCTCGAATCGTCGCCGGGTGAGCAAGACTGGGAGCACTAGCATGCCCTGTTGGGCTCAGCAGGGCAGAACAGGTTTGCTGTGAATCAAAATGGGTTAACAGAGAATAGAAAACCAAATGAAATAAAATCTACCTAAGAACTGAAAAACAAATAACATTACAACCATAAACAAAACTTCAAACGTGAGACAAGGGAGTTCCCAGTGGTTTTAAGGCTTGATCTATTAACAAAAAACCCAAAGCACATGCTGTGGAAAGGGATAATGGTTCCTCTTCCCTCCAACGGAAGGTCCTTCGGGAATCCTCAACTGAATTCCTTCCTTACAAAGTGCACAGGGCAGAAATGGATGGTGAGAGAACTCGGTACTACACAGCTGATGAACTGGTGATCCAAGACTAGGCTTAGAAGCATCTGAGCAGCGTAAATCTACTCTGAATTCCCTGCTGAAACAATGAGCCTTCACTGCTTTTTATAGCCATTTCCAGGCGGTCACGAAACTAGTTCCCGGTGTAGACACAGGCTAGTTTAGGGTTTGCTTAAGCCATAAATTCACCGTTTCTGCAGGACCGACCCTGATCAGGATGTCAAATCATCTCAGGCGAAGGTTTATTGGTGGTCGGGAGGCCGACTTAAGCATTTAATGTGCCGTATTAGCAGATGCGCGACTTTTTATGTGGACAGTCGCGCATCGGGCGCTTAAGCGCGCACAACACGTTCTTATCCCGCGCATATGCGTGCACCTTGCTGATGTGAAGTGTCTTTCAATTTTTGTATAGTATTTGACCCTTCTGGAATGCTGTGAATAGTGCTATGAGTGACTTCATTGCTGTTTTGATGATGTAGAGTTCTTGTCGCTATGTGCAGATGATGTGGAGTTCTTGTCGCCATGTGCAGACGAAATTTCAGTGATAACAGTAGGCTTGAGTTTTAAGGCACAAACAACACCGCCGAGTATGAACCTCTAGTACAAGGATTAAAGAAATCCATAGACCTAAATTTGAAAGAATTGAAGGTTTTTGGAGACTCGGAGATTATCATTAGACAAGTAAGGAATATTATACATTGAAATTCCCCACACCTAAAGAATTATGAACATGAAGTGCATAGGTTAATAGAGAATTTCAAAGCCTTCAATATTACCGCGATCCCCCGAGTAAAGAATATCCTTGCTGATTCCCTGGCCACAACCGCTTCAAGGTTGTCACCTCTAGAGGATTATGAAGCCTCCCGGTTTACTGTGGATCTTCTCTACAAACCATCGGTTCCTAATAACATTTCTAATTGGAAAGTCTTCAAAGGGGATGAACAAATCATCAACTTTCTAACTAACCAAGATAATTTCAAAGATTTAGCTATTGATGATGAACTATTGCAGGAACAATCAACAGAAACTGATCCTAACCTAAGTCAACCAACTGACAAATCGAAGTCTCACACAATCCTGAAGGGACTGGCTAATTTAGAAAACCTCTTTAACCTAAAAGAATGATCTAAGGGGCCCAAGAATGTGAAGACCGGTAGTTCATGTCCCATGCATGAAACTATAAATCTCTGAACCCTGGAAAATCCAAAGAATGTAAATCTCGACAAGACCATATATAAAGAGGAAAGAAAGGCCTATCTTAAACTATTCATACAATATCAAGATGTCTTTGCATGGTCCTACCAAGACCTGAAAACTTATGATACCCGTATCATTCAACACACTATACCTTTAAAACCTGAAGTGAAACCCTTCCAACAGAAACTTCGGAAGTATCACTCCTCCCTGGAACCTCTCATGTGTCAGGAATTGAAGAAATGTTTAGATGCCAAAATTATCTTCCAGGTTAGGCATTCCACGTGGGTAGAAAATCTGGTTCTTGTGAGGAAAAAGTATGGAGAAATCCTCTTATATGTATATTTTAGGAACCTCAATAGAGCTTCAGAAAAGGACAATTACCTTGTCCCTCCAATGGAGAAACTCCTGCAGACCGTGTTTGGTTCAGAGATTTTCTCCCTACTGGATGGTTTATCAGGTTACAACCAAGTTCTGGTTTCATAAGAAGATTGTTTGAAGACTACCTTCTTAACCAAGTGGGGAACCTTCGCTTATAAACACATGCCTTCTCGGTTAATCAACACCAGGGTGACCTTCCAAAGGACCATGGACGTAGAATTTCATGGACTAATCAAAAAGTGTATGGTAGTGTATTTGGATGATGTAACTGTGTATTCAAAGAATAGAGAAGATCACATCCAACACTTAACTCATATTTTCTAAAGGTGTAGGAAGTACGGTATATCCTTAAATCCTAAGAAAACTATTTTTGGCGTCGAGGAAGTGTTGGCAGCCAATTCACATTTTTCTACTATCTTATAAGCTGCCTACACCAATGTTTTGCAAACATCAGTTTTTCGTCGCAATTCTCAAATAAACGACACTTTTATTTTTGCGATATTTGCACATTTACCTTTGGTTTTTTTTTCATGACTGTAAGCGTGAAAACTTGGTCTTTCGTAGTCGCATTAAAATCCTTATTGAACTGTCATTATCCTTCTTGTTGATATGTCCATTGCGTTTACATTTTACTTATCATTATACAGTTGGCAAGACCTTTTAATCTGCACTCATTTGACATTCTTTGATTCATCATGTAGTTTCATTTCATGAGTGATTGACTTTGTGATTCATTGGCGATTGGATTTATATGTTCTTTGATTTGGTCTACTTGGTTTCATAAAAATATATAGGTGTTATGGTTAAACCCTTGATATATTTCATTAGATCTAACACCTAGTTCAAAACGCATTGGCACATTGGTTAAACTCTTGATATGAATTGTTACAACGCATGTCACATAGTCAAAACGTTGGTTTTGGTTTCGATTTGTATGTTTGGTTTTAAAACTATGGTTAACCATTGCTTGCACAAATGATTAATACACTTACCATTGGTTTCATTGGTTGGTCAAATGACATGATTGTTAAACTATACAATAGTGGGTTGAACAGCTATAAGCGTCGGTGGTTGTACCTTGGCAATAACTATTATGCATGGCCAACAAATAGCTCCACCACCTTCGCACGATGTCATTAATGTTGCTCTTATCCCTGTTTCAACTCTGTTAGCCCGGGTAACCCTTCGTGCACTCTGCTCTTGTGTATGCTATGATTCAAACCTTGGACTTACCGTGTGCTCGACTCCATGGCACCAGTGGTGCGAATTGAACCAAATGGTAGCCAAGCCTTTCTACTGTTCAACAATGCCCAGAAAGACTTAGAGGATAACGGTTGGCTCACCTTTGTACAACGATTCGAGGGTTTTAATTTATTTGTTGCACAACAGTTCGCCCTGACTTTTGATGGCTGTAGAGCCAAGGTGGGTGACATTCAGTTGGAAATCAATGAGGAGTTTATTGGTTCTGCCACTGGGTTAGTAGCCATGAACCAGCGTTGGTTTAAAAATTCAAAAGTGGAAGAGGTGCCCATTTCCATGCTTAAACCATGATGGCATGACCTTTTGATGGTCGTTAAACAATTCGTGACCTGTGAGGGTCAATACGGGATGGTTTTTCTCTACCACCTGTGACTGTTAATGAATTTTATAGGGTATCCATTGAATATGCCTTTCTATTTCCAACGTAGCCTATACAAAATGTCAAAAAGGTTTAAAAGAGAGAAGGTTGATAGTAGCCTGTTCCACCATGGCCTAATCAGACTTATCATTGTTCATCACTTAAGTCTCCACTGTGATAGCTAGCGAACCTTTATCGCTCGAAATGGTTTTGATGATACAGACCCTATCTAGATTGAGAAGCCTATGATTAATGAAGCTAAGGTCGGGCCACCCATGCCCTTCCATATCCTACTGCCCTCTCCTGAACCCTCGATCGACCTTGATATTGAATTACCCGACGTTATAACTAAGAAGGCTGAGGCTATTAAAAAGCCCGTAATAAAAAATGTTAGAGGTAACCCTACTCTTGATGGCAAAGGTAAAAAGAATTCTTGGCTTATCTCGAGAATGGCTAGGAATAAACCTAAACCTAGTATTGAGCAGAAGCCCATAGTCCTTAGTGAGGATTCAGACTCTGACATAGAACACTTCCTAGCTAGTGAGTACCCTTAATCACAGGGTCTGTGCTCCGAGCCACCTTATGATTTCGTTTCAAATCTCCCCCCTTGCCTAAGGAACAATCCCAATTACCCAAGGATCGAATTACCTAATGAAACCCTCAGCAATATAACCAAACCCTCACCTCCATATTCGAATCCCGGACAGTCGTCATGTGACCAATGTGATATGTGGTTGGAACGATATTATATAGACGTTCCTGTACTTCAATCGAAAATAAAATCGCTGGAGAACCAAGTTGCAGTATTGACCAGCCAAAGGGACAAGCTTCGAGCTGTTGATAGGAAGTAGAGAACCAATGGTTCCATCGTATTTAGAAATGTTGAATCGGCTACAGCTATTGTCAACTCCAAAATGTCATGATCAAGCTGTCTGCTCATCATCCAGGTATGAATTTAGGTATCAATTTCGTTTTGTGAAATCCTCAGGTTAATATAAATGATTTGAGTTTGGTTTTCAAATAGGTCTGTATATCATTTGAAATGGCTCTGTCATAATGTTGTTCATCCTGTACATTGTTTTCGCTTTGCTGAAATTAAATGGAGTTTCGATTTAGTCATGCCCAACTTAGCCTTTGGTAGGTTTTCATCGAATTTGATTTCTTTTTCTGTTGAGTTAACGAAATCGATGGTTTTCTTTCGATTGGATTTGTTTGTATCTAATCTGAACAAGAGGTTTTTCATGCTAAATATAGAGCACGATCATGGTTTGACTTGGTATGATTTCGTTATGGTTAGATTATATCTGTTGTAATTTAGTTTGTATGCTGTGATTTTGGAACGACTTCGTGAGTTTGAATTGATATAATCTTCTAAATCAGGAATACAACTTTGATCAATTCCGATTCGGAAGGAGTGACTCTATTTTTCATGAAAAAAATATTCTCATTTAAGCCTGTGCAAATGATATCTACGCCTGAATCATGGAACGGCTTTGGTTCACAACGACTATGTTAAATTCCAACTGTTTGATTCACTCTTATCTTGATTTGATTGTTTTGTATCTTCAGTTAGTACGATGATTTTCATGAGTTGGATTCGTTTCATAGATGCTGCTCTGCTTGATTTTAATTTGCAAAACGAATTGGTCGACATTTGTTATCTCTGTCAAATCCGGTTATAATTCGTTTTGAAATAAACGGTTTCGTTCAATGTCAATCGAGTTTGTTTGCCCCAAATAGCAATAACAAACGATTGAACTAATCCTATAGATCTTCTTGATTGATCCCATTATGATTTCGTTTGTGAACATTTACACGCCAATTTTGATTTAATTCACTCATGGCATGGATCGTTTGTTATGTCAATACAGTTATGTTGATTTGAAAATGATCTTGTTTGGATTTGATCTTGTTTCCTGTTGATGAGGCAGCATAACAATTGCCTATGATTTGTTTTAATTGTATCAATTTCAATTTGATATGAAACGATTTCATTACTGATTCGATATGATTTTGTTTCACCCGATTACGTGGCAACAAATGAAACAGAGTATATGCATCTTTGTAGTCATTTGATTTTAGTTTTGTTTTGATGTCGAATTAGTATGATAATTTCAATTTGAATGATTCGCTTGTCTTTCAAAGAGCAGTTAGATGCTTGTTAATAGTTTGAATTTAATTCTTTAAAGATTTGAATTGATTTTGATGTTGATTCTGTGTCTGATTTAGACCAGCTACAGAATCGCAAGATTCTGTAGCTAGTCTATAGAATTAAATTTTGTATCATTTTATTAATAAAATACCCTTCTAACTTGTCCATTTTTAACCCTTTTCAGGTACATCTGAATTGCATTGGGCATGCTGGACAGTCTAGGATATATTTGTGTGATTTAGTTTTTATTTTAGGTTCCTAGTTTAGTCAGACTTGGGATATCTTCCTAGATTTTATGTAAACAGTTTTGATAACTTCCACAGTGATGTTTTACCCTGTGGAAGGTCTTTAAATACTTATTATTTTGTGTAATAAGGAGCATCCTCACTTGTGGGAGAACCAGGCTATGGATTTATAATACAAACTGAGACAGGAGTTGATGTTTTACTACAACTTTCACTTTTCAATATATCAATCTTTTGTTTCAAGTTTATGCATGTCATTTGTAGTTGATTATAGACTACTTTAGCTATCATAGTCTATTGCAGAATGATATGATTTAATTAATGTGCTATCCATATCTGATTTCTTTCATTATTTTAAAAAAACACGGCAATTACTTTGTTTCAGGTAATGAATCACAGATTTCTCTTCTTCATTAATTGAATCATTTTGTATAAGTCTTTGCATACAGGTTTATCTAACTATGAAGATTTATAAATAATAAGATTGTTGTGAATTTTTATGTCTTGTTTGTCCTGTAATTATATTGAAGAGCACAACAACCTCCCATTTACGAGAAGTTAGTGGATAATTCGGTGCAGTTTTTCTCCCTCTGATTAGCTAAGACAATCATCATACATAGGACAAACCTAGAGCGTTTCTTCCAAGTCAGTTTTTTATTTATTTGTTTGGTTAATTTGTTAGTATAATATTAGTAGTTTAGTTAGATATATGTTTAGTTAGATGTGTAGATAGAATTATTATATTAGTTGTTTAGTTTAGTTAGTTTTGTTTTATTTATGTTCATAAAATTATAAAATTAACAAAAAATATCTCTTTTTTGTCTTAGGACAGAATATAAATGAGTTTTTCAGGTTTTATTTAAATCTGTAAATTGTTAATATTGTATATTTTGTGAATAAGATTTATTTCTGTTAGTAGTTAGATAGTTAATTAGTTAGAGTTAGTATAGTATTAGTTAGTAGATTGTATATTAGAATAGTTAATTTTGTTTTAGTTTGTTTAATAGTTAGTTTTAGTTAGATTAGTTAGTTTAGAGTAGTTTTTCTTTTTTTTGTTTTCTTAGGACCTTAGATTGGCTAACGGAGCTGCTAAACTCGTCAGGGTGGTTCATCCCAAACGACTTGGGTTATTAGACAACCCCGGACCGGTTCCACTCTCCCAGTTGACGGACGATCAATTTCGCCCATCAACAAATGGTGCTAAAAGGAGGGCCTAAATTTAATTAATGGCACGAGGTGATCGCAAGTCTCCTCCACCACCTAATCACTCACCAATAGTGACTAGAAGCCATTCAAACGATAATATTCCCCTTCAAACAACAACTACTTCAACTGACGATTCACGGATCACAGTTGAGCCAACAACCCCTAATCCTACAGGTGGTGACATACAAGAGATTGTCCTTCAATCTATTATTAAAACACATAGTGCCTTAGCCCGTTTGAGGCAACCTAACCGTCCATGGGGCCAACCTTTGGACTTCTCTGATACCAGAGAACAATTAGAAGGCACTGATCTCACTGTGAATCCTTCAGATCCAATCTTAAATCCTGCTGCAGGAGGATCTGGGATACCCCCTTCACCACCTCCATCATCTCCTTCCTCTTCTGGAGGAGGTTCCTCTGACGAAGGCGATTCCCCTTCTCAGCATTCCACACCCAATACCCCAATGGAAAATCAGAACAACCCTGCTAGACCTTGGCTTGACCAGGATGTCGTAGCTGTACCTAGAGCTCAGCATCCCTTACCTAAACACCCGGAGAAATGGCTTCCCAAGTTTGAACCTGACTCAAAATAGATCGTTGAAGATCACATTAAAATTTTTATGTTAGCCATAAGACTCTAGAATGTCAAGCATTAAGACTTTGTTTGTAGGTTGTTCCCCTATACTTTCGAGGGAAATGCATCCACATGGTACTTTGCCCAACAACCCCATACCATCGTGTCTTGGGAAAAGTTCGAGTCTTTCTTTTTGGAAAAGTTCAGAGATGGTAAACCTCCAGAAGTCCTAGTCATGGATCTTTCTAGATTAAGAATGAACCCAAAATAAAAAGTTAAAGAATTTAATCAAAGTTTATTAACACTTAAAAACTGAATCCCTACAGATTCCATGCCTGCTGAGAGTCTTATAATAGCATACTACACTAAAGCTTTGCATCAAAGTATAGCTATTTGGGTTAAATGATCTAAGAAAGCCACGTTGTTAGAAGCCTTCGAGGAGGCCAGCCATATTGAAAAAGACATTCTTAGTCTTAAAGACTCTACTAGCAACGAAACAGAGACTAGTTCTTCTTCCAAAAAGAAGATCGAAATCCTCCCCAGACCTACTCAAAGTAAAACACAACCTGAAAACTCTGATTTAGAAAACTTAACTAAAGTTGTTCAAAAACTGTCAAATCAAGTTATATACTTAAAAAGGACGACTGAAGAAGCTTCCTCGAGAAAAGGGCCTTACAAGCCCCCATTCTGGAAGCCTTTTCCTACCAACCGACCTAATCCAACCACCGAAGGCCTTAATCTAGAAAGTCTGCAATGCGCCCTTCAAACGATTCTAGAAGCCCAAGATAACTTGATGCCTCCTGAGATTCCTGAGGAGGTAGTTGAACAAGAGACAGTTCAAGAAGAAGAGTCTTCTTGAAACATTTTTGGACACTTCTCGGATATCATCTTTCAAGCTAACTTCAAGACAGTACATCCCTATAATACCAGGAGTAAGAAAGCAAACAAACCTTCTTCTGAAAACACTACAGCTTCGTCTCCAAAGCAATCTAAATCAGCTGAGACTAAACAAAGTAATGTGAACCCCAACTTAGATTATGATGTAGTTGAAGATCTTAAAAAGTTGAGAGCTAACATTTTTGTTTATGAGTTATTGAAGTTTCCATTTCTGCTACAAAAAATGCTACAAAATATCTTAGAGAATGGAAAAAATGGTAATTCAAGTGGTAACAAGGTTGTGCAGAAAAAAGTTCCCCAGAAGACTTCCACTAAAAATAATCCTGATCCACAAGATAAAGGAAGCCTTCCTATAAGTAATGTAAATAATGTAAATAATGTAGATAAAGTAGCTTTAGAAACTGCGAGTAAAAAGCCACAAGCTACTACTCTTAGTACTCGCAAAAATGTACCTCCATTTTTGTTAACTTTCGAAATCTTTAACATAAACGTGCACAATTGTATGGTAGACTCAGGAGCGTCATCCAATGTGATGCCGTGGTCTGTATGCCAGAAAATTAATGCAGAAGTTAAACCATCTACTTTAAAAATCATACAACTTGATCAGACAAATGTTAAAGTTATAGGCAAACTAAAAAATGTTCTTATTAGATTATTGTCTAACCCCAAGGTTCATCAAGTCATTGATATAATTGTTGTGTATATTCCAGAAGTGTATGGTCTATTTTTAAGCAAGGACTGGTCGGAGAAGCTACACGGTTATTTTGCGATAGATTGGTCTCATCTATGGCTTCCAGACAACGGTAAGCCTAACAAGATAAAAGTGAATCGTGAACGCTACCTTAAGTTCATAGTCATAGATTTAAACGATCCCAATGAACCATTTACACCTTCTACTGATTCACCCAAAGTACAAGGGATGGACACCTTTTTCGGCAATTTCATGGCTGAGGCTTCACCTATCACCAATCCAGAACAACAGTCCGATATTGTAGCATATGTGCAACCAACAACTTCTACGCAATGGTCTCATGTACCCGATGGAAATCAAATTTGGTCTCTTTCTTTCAAAGGGTCAAAGTCCAAAGAAGGAGCTGGCGCAGGCTACGTTATTATCAATCCGGCAGGTAACAAAACATTAATTGCATGTAGGTTGGAATTTGAATGTACTAATAATACTGCAGAATATGAGGCTTTATTTCAAGGTCTCAAAAAAGCTTTGGATATGAACATTCAAAATTTAACCGTCTTTGGTGACTCTGAAATAGTGGTTAGACAGGTAAGAGATTCTATCCACTGTCTTTCTCCACATCTCAAAAGCTACCAGTCTGAGGTATGGAATTTAATGAATAAATTTTCTACTTTCAATATAAATTCTATTCCTAGATTGAATAACTCTGAAGAAGATTTATTAGCTAATGTAGCTTCTAAACTTCTTCCTGCAGAAGGCTTGTCCCCAGATGCATTCTTTGTTGAGATATTGTTCCGGCCATCCGTTCCTGACAACATCACGAATTGGAGAGTATTTGACGATGATCAACAGATTATTAACTTTCTGCACATGGAAGAAACCTTTCAAGGCGTGGTGATAGACGAACACATGCATGACGACAATTTGCGCGATTTCACGGTAATACCAGATGCGAGAACTCCTGAATCTTCATTGGATATGGTAAACTCGATCCCTAAATCTGTAGTTAGATTAGAGAAGTTTTATGATCTTCAAGATAAATTTAAAAAGACGGTCAACTGTAAAACCAATAGTTCCTCGTTATCATATGAAAAAGTAAACTTAGGAACTAATGAAAATCCTCAGTGCATTAATCTAGGGTTGGGGTGTTCTCAACAAGAAAAAGCTGCATTTATTAAATTTTTCAAAGAGTTTAAAGATGTCTTTGCATGGACATATGACGACCTTAAAATGTTGGACCCTAATATCATACAACATGTCATTCCGATGAAGCCCCAAACCTTACCCTTTCAACAAAAACTGAGGAAAATGCATCCCAAACTCGAACCGACCATTCAAAAAGAATTGAATAAGCTCCTAAATGATAAGATAATTTTTCCTGTTAGGCACACTCAATGGGTTTCTAACCTTGTCCCAGTCCGAAAGAAAAGTGGGGAAATCCGACTCTGCGTCGATTTTCGAAACCTTAATAGAGCGTCTGATAAAGACAACTATCCTGTCCCGCCCATGGAACAAATCCTTCAATAGGTATCTGGTTCTGAGAGGTTATCCTTACTAAATGGTTTCTTAGGATACAACCAAGTCTTGATGTCTCCACCAGACCAACTTAAACTACCTTCCGTACCCCATGGGGCACTTATGCTTATCGTAAAATACCCTTTGGATTGATTAATGTCGGAGCCACTTGTCAGAGAGCAATGGATATTGCTTTCCGAGGCTTAATCAATCAATCCATTGTAGTTTACTTAGATGATGTGACTGTATTTTCTAAAAACAAAAACGATCATCTAGCTCACTTACGAGCCGTTCTATAGCGATGTCGTAAATACGGCATCTTCCTGAATCCTAAAAAATCCATCTTTGTAGTAGAACAGGGTAAACTCTTGGGATTCATTGTGTCTAGTGAAGGGATGATTATTGACCCTGAAAGGACTCAAGTCATCACAAAACTCCCCCCTCCTACATCCAAAAAATCTATGCAGTCTTTCTTAGGCCAGATTAACTTTGTGAGAAGATTTGTCCCCAGCTTCTCTGAAATGGTCAGACCTTTGCAGAACCTAATAAAGAAAGACAGCCAATATCACTGGGGACCTCTTGAAAGTCAATCTTTTAATGCAATAAAGAAGGCCATAATAGACGCTCCGTCTCTCATGAGCCCAGATTTTTCACAAGACTTTACACTCTATACTTTTGCTTCTGACGGTTCCTATGTCGCTGTCCTAACCCAAAAGAATGTCGAAAGCAATGAAGTACCCACTGCCTTTATGAGCTCTTCTTTCAAAGGTGCTGAACTTAATTACCAAGTGGTAGATTGGCAAGCTTACGCTGTTTTCAAAGCAGTAAAGCACTTCCGGTCCTATATTTTGAAGTCTAGGACAAAAGTCATTGTCCCCTACCCAACCGTGAGGAACTTGTTAGTGCAGAAGGAGCTAGGTGAAAAGAGAGCTAACTGGGTCACCTCCTTGCAGGAGTATGACTTAGAAATCACCCCAGATCAGATAGTGAGAGGCCAAGGGTTATGCAAGTTAGTTGTTGATTCAGCAGTAGGACAACAAGAAGAAAGCGATACGTCAAACCTAGGACAACACGATCAGAATCTAATCTGTTGCGCACAAAACTCTATCAGTCCTTGGTATGACGATATGTGATTCTGTTTTGAACATGGATCAGCCCCCCGTCACCTGGATTCCACTAAAAGAAGAGCGTTGAGATTAAATTCTGCCTCCTTTCATATGGTTAATGGTATCCTGTTTCGTCAAAGTTTTGACAGCGTACTGATGCGCTGTCTTGAAAAAGACTAAGCAAAAAAAGTCTTGCTAGAGTTGCATGCAGGAGAAGTTGGTGGTCATTTTGGTGGTGACACCACTACCCATAAGGTTTTAAGAGCCAGTTATTACTGGCCCATGATTTTTAGAGACACCCATGCCTTGTGTCGTAAATGTATCATTTGTCAGAAAGCATTAGGGTGGTTACAAAAACCAGCCTTTCCTTTGCGGCCCATTTCAGTAGATTCTCCTTTTCAGTAGTGGGGCCTTGATATCATAGGTTTGATCAACCCCCCATCCTCACAACAACACAAGTTTATTGTGAAATCCACAAATTAGTTTACCCAATGGTCTGAAGTTGTCGCGTTAAGAACTGTCAACACCAGTCAGGTAATTGCCTTTCTAAACTCGAATATTATCACTCGTTTTGGTATCCCTGACTGTTTAGTATTCGATAATGCTTCTTACTTTTCTTCTCTTGAGATCAGCGAGTTATCTTTGGAAAAAGGAATTAAACTGAAGTATTCTGCTAGTTATTACCCCCAGGGCAACGGATTGGCAAAATCAGCAAACAAGAACTTGATTATCAAGAGAACGGTGGTTGAAAATCACAAAAATTGGCACAATGCACTATTGAACGCGTTGTGGGCTGATAGGGTAATGCCAAAAGATGCTATAGGTAACTCCCCCTTTTTTCTCGTTTATGGAAGAGAAGCAATTCTGCCACCTCACATCCTTCTTCCCTCACTACAGTTGTCGCAAAAAATCCAAGAAGAAGAGTGCCCCCCTTCGAAAAATTGAATTAACGCTTTGATGAAGTTAGAAGAGGTAAGAGCCCAAGCTAAACGTAAGTTAGATCAACATCAACAATTGGTTAAAAGCTGGTTAGATTCTAATTCTGCTTCTGATAGGAATTTTGAAGTAGGTGACCTCATCCTGAAATGGGACAAACCGCATGAGGGAAAGGGAGAGCATACAAAATTTCAGAATTTGTGTCTTGGACCGTTTTTTATTGCTGAAAAGTTGGGTCCTAGTTCTTTTCGATTGTAGAATCTTGAGGGGCAGCTTGACACCTATCCGGTGAATGGCCAAGCCCTGAAAAGATACTTTGCTTGATGACAACCCTTGTATATTATGTACATATTTTTCTTTTGTTTTCTTTTTCGTTTGCTTTTTTGTTTTTGATTTTTCCTTCGATTTTGTCAGCTTGTGTTTTTGGAAAATACACATACCTGTGTACTAAGATATTCAGAAAAAGAAAACAGAAAATTCCTTCGCTGAAATAACTGCTAAGAAAATTTGTATAAACATCAATGGCATATCTGTGTTGGAAAAAGTCTGTTGTTTGAAAGAAGTTGACTGATTTCGATCTCTGAGCAAAGCTTGTCATGATCATCTATTATCTTTTTACGTTGTCCCTATTCCTTAAAGGAATGACTCAGAAGATGTCTCCCTGTCTTAGGAAGTTGTTTTTGTAAATGAAACATCTCTGGATCTAAATAAAGGACAGTTCTAAAAAATTCTGATGAGGTCTGAAAAAATATGTTGAAATAGCATGATTTTCAGCGTCACCCCGCTCAACTATATATCTATAAAAAACAAAACAAAATAAATTATTAATAGAGTTGTGGGAAGTGCTTGTAAACCCGTCGGGATGCTGAACAGGTCTGCTGGCAGTGGGTAAATACATGCATGACACTAAGACAACTTCGCCAGGGTACTGAACAGGCCCGCTGGCAGCGAAGCAATGTCGGGTATATGAAAATTTGCAAATAAGAAACCTCTTTAATGTCCTTTATTCTGATCCAGAACTCCTTGGCAGGATACAGATGTCAGAGTGGGTTAAATGGCAACCCTGTCAGGGCTATGGATGCCTGCTGGCAGCAGTGGCTCTGTCAATAGTATTGGAGATTTTATCTTTAATATCGTGACTCGCTGGTCTTAAGACTGATATCTGTTTTCATCTTTTAAAACACTGCTAGAATAGTTGGTTAATGATGATGTTTATACAATTTTCTGGTTGTTTCTTTTGAGTTGGAATTATCTTTGCTTTCCTAATCTGAATTTGTGCTTTTGGCAGAGATAACTGCTTCTACCAGTGTGTTTCCATTGTTGGCATCCAATTCACATTTTTCTACTGTCTTATAAGATGCCTACACCAATGTTTTGCAAACATCAATTTTTCATCGCAATTCTCAAATAAACAACACTTTTATTTTTGCGATATTTGCACATTTACCTTCGTTTTTGTTTTCACGACTGTAAGCATGAAAACTTGGTCTTTCGTAGTCGCATTAAAATCATTATTGAACTGTCGTTATCCTTCTTGTCTGTATGTCCATTATGTTTACATTTTACTTATCATTATACAGTTGGCGAGATCTTTCAATCTGCACTCATTTGATATTCTTTGATTGATAATGTAGTTTCGTTTCATGAGTGATTGACTTTGTGATTCATTGGCGATTGGATTTATATGTTCTTTGATTTGGTCTACTTGGTTTCATAAAAATATATAGGTGTTATGTTTAAACCCTTGATATATTTCATTTGATCTAACACCTAGTTCAAAACGCATTGGCACATTGGTTAAACTCTTGATATGAATTGTTACAACACATGTCACATAGTCAAAACGTTGGTTTTGGTTTCGATTTGTATGTTTGGTTTTAAAACTATGGTATAACCATTGCTTGCACAAATGATTAATACACTTACCATTGGTTTCATTGGTCGGGCGAATGACATGATTGTTAAACTATACAATAGTGGGTTGAATATCTATAAGTGTCGGCGGTTGTACCTTGGCAATAACTATTATGCATGGCCAGCAAATTGCTTCACCACCTTCGCACGATGTCATTAATGTTGCTCTTATCCCTGTTTCATCTCTGTTATCCCGGGTAACCCTTCGTGCACTTTGCTCTTGTGTATGCTATGATTCAAACCCTGGACTTACCGTGTGCTCGACTCCATGGCACCAGTGGTGCGAATTGAGCCGAATGGTAGCCAAGCCTTACTACTGTTCGACAATGCCCGGAAAGACTTAGAGGATAACGGTTGGCTCACCTTTGTACAATGATTCGAGGGTTTTAATTTATTTGTTGCACAACAGTTCGCCCTGACTTTTGATGGCTGTAGAGCCAAGGTGGGTGACATTCAGTTGGAAATCAATGAAGAGTTTATTAGTTCTGCCACTGGGTTAGCAGCCATGGGCCAGCATTGGTTTAAAAATTCAAAAGTGGAAGAGGTGCCATGGTCACTACTGTTCGTCTCGCGAAAGGTCACATCCTGTGACAGAGGTATGCCCATTTCCATGCTTAAACCACAATGGCATGACCTTTTGATGGTCGTTAAACAATTCGTGACCTGTGAGGGTCAATACGGGCTGGTTTTTCTCTACCACCTGTGACTGTTAATGAATTTTATAGGGTATCCATTGAATATGCCTTTCTATTTCCAACGTAGCCTATACAAAATGTCAACAAGGTTTAAAAGAGAAAAGGTCAATAGTAGCCTGTTCCACCATGGCCTAATCAGACTTATCATTGTTCATCACTTAAGTCTCCATGGTGATAGTTGGCGAACCTTTATCGCTCGAAATGGTTTTGATGATACAGACCTTGTCCAGATTGACAAGCCTATGATTAATGAAGCTAAGGTCTGGCCACCCATGCCCTTCCATGTCTTACTGCCCTCTCCTAAACCCTCGGTCAACCCTGATATTGAATTACCCGACGTTATAATTGAGAAGGCTGAGGCTATTAAAAAGCCCGTAAGAAAAAAGGTTAGAGGAAACCCTATTGTTGATGGCAAAGGTAAAAAGAATGCTCGGCTTATCTCGAGAATGGCTAGGAATAAACCTAAACCTAGTATTGAGCAGAAGCCCATAGTCCTTAGTGAGGATTCGAACTCTGACATAGAACACTTCCTAGCTAGTGAGTACCCTTACTCACAGGGTCTGTGCTCCGACCCACCTTATGATTTCATTTCAAATCTCCCCCCTTGCCTAAGGAACAATCCCAGTTACCTAGGGATCAAATTACCTAATGAAACCCTCAGCAATATAACCAAACCCTCACTTGCATCTTCGAAGCCCGGACAGTTTTCATATGACCAATGTGATATGTGGTTGGAACGATACTATATAGACGTTCCTGTACTTCAATCGAAAATCAAATCGCTGGAGAACCAAGTTGCAGTATTGACCAGCCAAACGGACAAGCTTCGAGCTGTTGATAGGAAGTAGAGAACCAGTGGTTCCATCGTATTTAGAAATGTTGAATCGGCTACAGCTGTTGTCAACTCCAAAATGTCGTGATCAAGCTGTCTGTTCGTCATCCAGGTATGAATTCAGGTATCAATTTCATTTTTTGAAATCCTCGGGTTAATATAAATGATTTGAGTTTGGTTTTCAAATAGCTCTGTATATCATTTGAAATGGCTCTGTCATAATGTTGTTCATCTAGTACATTGTTTTTGCTTTGTTGAAATTAAATGGAGTTTCGATTTACTCATGCCCAGTTTAGCTTTTGGTAGGTTTTCATTGGATTTGATTTGTTTTTCTGTTGAGTTAATGAAATTGATGGTTTTCTTTCGATTGGATTTGTTTGTATCTAATCTAAACAAGAGGTTTTTCATGCTAAATATAGAGCACGATCATGTTTTGACTTGGTATGATTTCGTTATGGTTAGATTATATCGGCTCTAATTTAGTTTGTACGCTATGATTTTGGAACGAATTCGTGAGTTTGAATTGATATAATCTTCTAAATCGGGAATACAACTCTGATCGATTCCGATTCGGAAGGAATGACTCTGTTTTTCGTGAAAACAATATTCTCATTTAAGCCTGTGCAAATGATATCTATGCCCGAATCATGGAACGACATTGGTTCACAACGACTATGTTAAATTCCAACTGTTCGATTCGCTCTTATCTTGATTGGATTGCTGTGTATCTTCAGTTAGCACGATGATTTTCATGAGTTGGATTCGTATCATAGATGATGCTCTGCTTGATTTTAATTTGCAAAATGAATTGGTCGACATTTTTTATCTCTGTCAAATCTGGTTATAATTCATTTTGAAATGAACGGTTTCGTTCAATGTCAATTGAGTTTGTTTGCCCCAAATAGCAATAACAAACGATTGAACTAATCCTACATATCCTGTTGATTGATCCCATTATGATTTCGTTTTTGAACATTTACGCACCAGTTTTGATTTAATTCGCTCATGGCATGGATCGTTTGTTATGTCAATACAGTCATGTCGATTTGAGAATGATCTTGTTTGGATTTGATCGTGTTTCCTGTTGATGAGGCAGCATAACAATTGCCTATGATTTGTTTTAATTGTATCGATTTCAATTTGATATGAAACGATTTCATTACTGATTCAATATGATTATGTTTCACCTGATTACGTGGCAACAAACGAAACAGAGTATATGCATCTCTGTAGTCATTTGATTTTAGTTTTTTTTTAATCTCGAATTAGTATGATAATTTCAATTTGAATGATTCGCTTGTCTTTCGAAGAGCACTTAGATGCTTGTTAATAGTTTGAATTTAATTCTTTAAATATTTTAATTGATTTTAATGTTGATTCTGTGTTTGATTTAGACCAGCTACAGAATCACAAGATTCTGTAGCTAGTCTATAGAATTAGATTTTTTTTCATTTTATTAATAAAATACACTTCTAACTTGTCCATTTTTAACCTTTTTTAGGTACATCCGAATTGCATTGGGCATGCTGGACAATCTAGGAGATATTTGTGTGATTTAGTTTTTATTTTAGGTTCCTAGTTTAGTCAGACTTGGGATATCTTCCCAGATTTTATGTAAACAGTTTTGATAACTTCCACAGGGATGTTTTACCCTGTGGAAGGTCTTTAAATACTTATTATTTTGTGTAATAAAGAGCATCCTCACTTGTGGGAGAACCAGGCTATGGATTTTTAATACAAATTGAGACAGGAGTTGATGTTTTTCTATAGCTTTCGTTTTTCAATATATCAATCTTTTGTTTCAAGTTTATGCATGTCATTTGCAGTTGATTATAGAATACTTTATCTATCATAGTCTATTGCAGAATGATATGATTTAATTAATGTGCTATCCATATCTGATTTCTTTCATTATTTAAAAAAAACACAACAATTACTTTGTTTCAGTTAATGAATCACAGATTTCTCTTCTTCATTAATTGAATCATTTTGTATAAGTCTTTGCATAGAGGTTTATCTAACTGTGGAGATTTATAAATCATAATATTGTTGTGAATTTTTATGTCTTGTTTGTCCTGTAATTATATTGAAGAGCACAGCAGCCTCCCGTTTACAAGAAGCTAGTGGATAATTTGGTGCGGGTTTTCTCCCTCTGATCAGCTAAGACAATCATCATACACAGGACAAACCTGGAGCGTTTCTTCCAGATCAGTTTGTTATTTATTTGTTTGGTTAATTTGTTAGTATAATATTAGTAGTTTAGTTAGATATATGTTTAGTTAGATGTGTATATAGAATTATTATATTAGTTGTTTAGTTTAGCTAATTTTGTTTTATTTATGTTCATAAAATTATAAAATCAACAAAAAATATCTCTTTTTTGTCTTAGGACAGAATATAAATGAGTTTTTCAGGTTTTATTTAAATCTGTAAATTGTTAATATTGTATATTTTGTGAATAAGATTTATTTCTGTTAGTAGTTAGATAGTTAATTAGTTAGAGTTAGTATAGTATTAGTTAGTAGATTGTATATATAGAATAGCTAATTTTGTTTTAGTTTGTTTAATAGTTAGTTTTAGTTAGATTAGTTAGTTTAGAGTAGTTTTTCTTTTTTTGTTTTCTTAGGACCTTAGATCAGCTAACAGAGCCGCTAAACCCGTCAGGGTGGTTCATCCCAAATGACTTGGGTTATTAGACAACCTCGGACCGGTTCCACTCTCCCAGTTGACGAACAATCAATTTTGCCCATCAACAGGAAGGTAGGCTTCTAGGCCACGTTATATCTCAAGCAGGCATTCACATAGACCCACAAAGGATTAAGGCCATAGCTCAACTCCCTTTGCCTCACAACAAGAAAGCTATGTAGTCTTTCTTCGGACAAATCAATTTTGTGAGGAAATTCACTCCCGATTTCACGGAAACTATCAAACCCTTACAAAATATGATTCGTAAAGATGTTGAATTTAAGTGGGATGATGAAAGAAAGGATTCTTTCAGCAACATCAAAACTACTATATCTCGAGCCCCTGTGTTACGAAGTCCTGACTTCAATAGGGATTTCTTCCTCTACACCTTTGCCTCCAACCAATCGTTAGTTGCAATATTGACTCAGAAGGATGATGACAACAATGAGGCCCCGGTGTCATTCATGAGCACTAACCTCCAAGGAGCTGAACTAAATTATCCTACCATAGATAAATAGGCTTATGTAGTTTATAAAGCAGTAAAACACTTTAGGTCTTACATCCTTAAGAACCACACCAAAGTAATCGTGCCTCACCCTGAAGTCTGATCCCTATTCACTCAATAGGAGATGGGGGAAAGAAGAGGAAACTAGATGGCAGTAGTTCAGAAATTTGATCTAGATATAAAATCTTCCAAACTAGTTAAAGGGAAACGGTTATGCAAACTTGTTGTTGAAGCCCAAGACCAAGTAAATGAAGACTCTGGATGGGAGAATGAAATGGAATTATGGTGCGGTGAAGCTTCATACATTTCCCCAAGACAAGATTCTTGGTATGATAATTTGACTTATCTCCTGCACCATGGGACTTGCCCAGAAAATATCAACCCCGGGGAAAGGAGAGATCTCACGTTAAAATCCACACAATATCGCCTCATAAATTCTGTACTCTTCCGGGTTAATTATGATGGGGTACTATTAATATTTCTCAAATGAGAGGATGCAAACAAAGTTTTGAAGGAGGTCCATGATGCCCCTACCGATGGACATTTTGCAGGAAACACCACCGCTCATAAGATACTGAGAGATTTTTATTATTGGTCCACCTTGTTCAAAGATGCTCACACCTACGCTAGAAATTGTAAAACTTGTCAAATAAGCACTGGAAGGGAAAAGAGAGTAGTAGTCCCACTCCAACCCGTGACTGTTTCCAAGCCTTTTGAGCAATGGGGATTATATATCATAGGAGAAATCACACCAAGATCTTCAAAGAAACATAAGTGTATACTTACTGCCACCAATTATTTCATGAAGTGGGTAGAGGCCATCCATAAGACTCAGGGAAATCATAATGTGGTGATCCAATTCATAGAACAACAACTAATCACAAGGTTTGGTGTCCCTTCTGTCTTGGTTTTTGATAATGCAGCTTACTTTTCTTCTACTCTATTGATGGAGTTTTATCTAGACATAGGAATCATAATTAGGTACTCTTCAAATTATTATCCTTGGGGAAACAGAGTGGCAGAATCAACCAATAAGAACCTAGTGAGAATATTGAAAAATACGGTTGCAAACAACCAAAGGAATTGGCATAATCTATTACACAATGCTCTATGGACCGATAGGGTCACACCCAAAGAAGATATAGGAAATTCCCCATACTTTTTGGTTTATGGGTAGGAAGCCATTCTCCTGAATGAGATTTATCTTCCATCTCTTCAACTAGCCCAAGATTCTAGAGGGGATCCTTCATCGATCATACAACAAAGGATTGACACTCTACTCATGCTGGAAGAAGAAAGGGAAAAGGCTAAGTCAAAATTCATATCCCACCAACAGATAGTGAAAAGATGGTTTGATAATAATAAGGCTAAAGAGAAGAATTTTGAAGTAAGAGACTTAGTCCTATAATGGGACAGAGCAAATGAGCCAAAAGGGAAGCATTCAAAGTTTTAGAATCTGTGCCTCGAACCTTTCTAGGTGGCTAAGAAGATTGGGGTAGGAACTTATCGGTTGCAAAATATGAGGGGGGAACCTGACGCCCTCCTGGTAAATGGCCAAGGCTTGAAACAATATTTCCATTAAAAAAAAAATTGTGTTATAGGAAACACCAACAAGTGATTAAAGGTAACTAAAGGCTTCATGCCACTGAATGATTTACTAGACATTTGTACAAGAGGGCATGAGTCAGGGTTATAGGAAATGAAAGAGGAATAAAGGTTTAAAAATCCCATAGGCAGCAGCGGAAGCATCAACCGGAGAATTTCAAATGCAAGGGTAAAAGAGGCTCTAATTTAAAACCAACAATTTCTACACCTGCTTTCGTATTAGTCAGGCCTGAAGGAAGAACAAAGATTCTTCTTTCGCCCAATAAGTTTCCATTCGGTGAGCACTCAACACACCATAAAAAGTCTATGTACATTTACTTTTTGGGTACCACTTAATCTTTTCCACTGATTGATTCGTCTTCATTGTGGAAAATGTTGTGTTTTCTTACCATTTTGAATCTCTTTTAAGTCTTTCAAAGTCTTCTTGAGCATGAGAAAACCCGCAACTTAAAATAACCAACAGCTAAAAACATTTCCCCAACGCACTCATAGATTTGACATCAGAAAGAATTAGAGATAAGAGAAAGTAGCTCAAGAGAACCAAAGTCGACGAGTGTCGATCTTCATCTACGTCGGCAAACATAAGTTGTTCTTTTGAGAAAAACATCACTCAAGGATATCACCGACGATCAATCCATTTCGGTGTCTATAAAACGTGAAAAGAGTAAGCATTGAGTGAAGAATGAAATCATATTGCTGATCGCTGACTCACGAAACATTTTCGGCATCGGGGGATTTCGAGGATGATAACCTACAAGGAAACCATGCGTTAGGTTTCTTTTCGAAGGCCGATCCCTGAATAATTTCAACATCAACAAGTTTGTGAGAGTTTTAGTCCATAAAAAACAAGATAATCTTATCCCCGATCACCGATCCCCGATACCTTTTCGGCATCGGCGTTGCCAGATTTTTTTTTTTTTTACACACGCTTCATACATTTCCCCAAGACAAGAGTCTTGGTATGAGAATTTGACTTATCTCCTGCACCACAAGACTTTCCTAGAAAATATCAACCCTAGGGAAAGGAGAGATCTCACGTTAAAATCAACACAATATCGCCTCATAAATTTGGTACTCTTCCGAGTTAATTATGATGGGGTACTATTAATATTTCTCGAATGAGAGGATGCAAACAAAGTTCTGAAGTCGGTCCATGATGGCCCCGACGGAGGAAATTTTGTAGGAAACACCACTGCTCATAAGATACTGAGAGATTGTTATTATTGGCCCAACTTGTTCAAAAACTCTCACACCTATGCTAGAAATTGTAAAACTTGTCAAATAAGCACTAGAATGGAAAAGAGAGCAGTAGTCCCACTCCAACCCGTGACTATTTCCAAGCCTTTTGAGCAATGGGGATTAGATATCATAGGAGAAATCACACCAAGATTTTCAAAGCAGCATAAGTATATACTCACTACCACCGATTATTTCATGAAGTGGGCAAAGGCCATCCCTCTAACTTAGGTAAATGAGAAAGTGGTGATCCAATTCATAAAACAACAACTAATCACAAGGTTTGGTGTCCCTTCTATCCTAGTTTTTTATAATACAACTTACTTTTCTTCTACTCTATTGATGGATTTTGCTCTAGACAAAGGAATCATAATTAGGTACTCTTCAAATTATTATCCTCAGGGATACGGAGTGGCAAAATCAACCAATAAGAACCTAGTGATAATACTGAAAAAGACGGTTGCAAACAACCAAAGGAATTGGCATAATCTACAACACAATGCTCTATTGCCTGATAGGGTCACACCCAAGGAAGATATAGGAAATTCCTCATACTTTTTGGTTTACGGGTAGGAATCCATTCTCCTGAATGGGATTTATCTTCCATCTCTTCAACTAGCTTAAGATTCTAGAGGGGAGCCTTCATCAGTCATGCAACAAAGGATTGACACTCTGCTCATGCTAGAATAAGAAAGGGAAAAGGCTAAGTCAAAATTCATAGCCCACCAACAGATAGTGAAAATATGGTTTGATAAGAAAAAGGCTAAAGAGAAGAATTTTGAAGTAGGAGACTTAGTCCTAAAATGGGACAGAGAAAACGAGCCAAAAGGGAAGCATTCAGAGTTTTAGAATTTGTGGCTCAGACCTTTCTAGGTGGTTAAGAAGATTGGGGTAGGCACTTATCGGTTGCGAAATATGAGAGGGGATCTTGAGGCCCTCCTGGTAAATGGCCAAGCCCTGAAACAATATTTCCATTAAAAATATATATGTGTGTGTGTTTTGTTTGTGTGCTCTCTTTCATGATTTTGTCTTTGATCGGTCAATTGCAAAATGCTTTTCCTTTTTTTTTCTGTATTGTTTTATTTCGTTGCACTTTTGAAGGTTGTGTTTAGAAAGACAATGGTTGACCTCAAAGAATGCAACATAGTGAACTATGTTCCTAACTCATCACTCACTTACAACACAATAAAATACCAGGGAACCTGTGGTTGCTCTAAGGAGTCCTCTATCTAACCTATGCAAATGAACAATTTTGGAGAAATACAGAAAGGTTTCCCGGTGGTCTAGTGAAACCTTTAGGGAAAGTTGGAAAAATGAAAAGGACTACATGAACCCCGAAGACGAAGATAGTTAAAGTTCACCTCAACCATCTCATTTTGCAAATGAACAGACATCATCCTCTCTCACTTGCTCAGGGAATTCTGTTGAAATAAAATAAACTTTATCAAATGAGTGAATAGTAGGAGAGGGTATGCAGATAACTCTGCTAGGGCTATGGATGCTCATTGGAAGCAAAGCAAGGTCAGTGATGTCGGGGTGACTCCGTCGGGGCTATGGACACTCTCTAGTAGTGGAGCAACACCAACAAGTGATTAAAGGTAACTAAAGGCTTCATGCCAGTGAATGATATACTAGACTTTTGTACAAGAGGGCATGAGTTAGGGTTACAGGAAATGAAAGAGGAATAAAGGTTTAAAAACCCCACAGGCAGACCCGGAAGCATCAACCAAATAATTTCAAATGCAAGGGTAAAAGAGGCTCTAATTTAAAACCAACAATTTCTACACCTGATTTCGTATTAGCCGAGCCTGAAGGAAGAATAGAGATTCTGCTTTCACCCAGTAAGTTTCCATTTGTTGAGCACTCAACACACCCTAAAAAGTCTATGTACATTTTTACTTTTTGGGTACCACTTGATCTTTTACACTGATTGATTCGTCTTCATTGTGGAAAATATTGTGTTTTCTTACCATTTTGAATCTCTTTTAAGTCTTTCAAAGTCTGCTTGAGCATGAGAAAACCCACAACTTAAAAGAACCAACAACTAAAAACTTTTCCTTGACGCACTCACAAATTCGACGTCAGAAAGAATTAGAGATAAGAGAAAGTAGATCAAGAGAACCAAAGTCACCGAGTGTTGATCTTCATCGATGTCGGCAAACATAAGTTGTTCTTTTGAGAAAAATGTCACTCAAGGATATCACCGATGATCGATCTCTTTCGGCGTCAGTAAAACTTGAAAAGAGTAAGATTTGAGCAAAGAATGAAATCATATCACTGATCACTGACTCAGGAAACGTTTTCGACAACGGGGGATTTCGAGGATGATAACATACAAGGAAACCACATGTTAGGTTTCTTTTCGAAGGCTGATCCTCGAAGCATTTCGACATCAACAAGTTTGCGAGAGTTTTAGTCCATAGAAAACATGATAAGCTTATCCCCAATACCTTTTTGGCATCGACGTTCCTAGTTTTTTTTTTTCTTTACACACGCATCTTGTTGAAACTTTGATTTCGATTTATAAGCATGATCAAGCCACCTGTTCACATCCGCCATGTGTCTTTTCCAGATTGGATAGTCCTGTGATTTTTCCATGAGTCAATTGCATCGTGCCAAACACTGTAGGATAAAACCAGTCGGTGTCAGAATGTGTACATAACGATATCAATGGAAACATCCATAGCACCTTGCTAATTCCCAACTTCCCCACTAGGAAAGCAACACGATGGAACGTTTTGCGCTAGGTACATTTAGATTTGATGCATTTAAAGAGATAATTAATTCCAAAAATCGCATTAGTTGTGAATTTGTGCGCGAGTCAAAAGGACAGTTTGAATATTTCAATACAACACATCACCCTCCATGCCCCCGCTATCAACCCATGATGAATTTAACTGAAGAGATTCGGTGATAGATTTGTTTGAATTTCACTCATTAACCAGATTAATTGGTTGATACGACTGGTAAGATATTTTTCGTTAAATCCTCTTGAGCCATTGTGAACAAGATTATTCTACGCACTAAGGAGTTTCAAAACATCAAAGAAGAACAAGATGAGCAATTCGAAAGATTCTGAACCCCGTGAGTATCAAACTGCAGAGTTTAGCAAGTGTTACAGGTATGTACCAGTCTGGATGTTCTTTGTTTTCTCTTCACATATATGTTTTGATCCAATATTTCTCCATAGGCTAGCCCTGAAATATTGTTTCATTTGTAGGAAAAATGCCTCCAAGAAAACCAACCGCTAGGAAATATCCAAGAGCATTGAAGCCAAAGGAACTAGAGGTGGGAGAAGGTTCTTCCCTAGTGGCCACAAAACAACTGGAATTTACTCCAAAACTAGTACCCGTCATCAAGACATCCACCAAGGAGGTTTTCATTCAGCCTCAAGCCTTCGAAGATACGGAGGCGAGCATAGGGACCAAAGAAACATTCCCGCACTGGGGAGAACTTTTCAAGAAAATCAAGTGGGAAGAATTCCCCGAATATACCCTGCATAGAGACCTCGATAACAGAAAGATCGACGAGAAAGTCCTCCCGAATGTCCGAAGGGTGTATCTTCACATGGTAGCGAGCAGAACTCCAGTATTCCCTTGCATATAGCTCCTGAAGTGGCTTATCGATCACATTCATACAAAAAAATGTTCGATTAACAACAATAATGGCGAGTGCATTGGGGTTTTCCTTCTAGTGGAGGTTCAGAATTACTACAATCTCAAAGAGCCAAATGAGTGGTTGAACACCGATTTTGTTGTAAAATTCTATGAGAAACACGACACCAGCAATTTGATGGCTTCATGGTGGAGAGAGGATAAAAAATTCACCAATCGGAACTCTGGCTAGTACCCGATGACCAACTTAAGGGATCCATATATCTATCTAATGGTCCTCCTTTGCCGGTTGCATGGGGAGAAAAAATTATCTAGGTTTTCAGAGGCTTGGATACCTCTAGCTTATACTGTAGCCATTTCTGAAATAGGTTTTATTTGGGGTGCCATCATATCCAAAGAGTTGAGCACTTGCATTCGACAGGCTCAGATGTCGAAAGAGGGAGAAACCCCATCCTTTTATATGGCTTCATATTTATTGGATGTCATCTGTGCCAGAAATGTCTTTGCCAAACTAAACTTGAGTTGGCACCCCTCTGAACTCTCGGTCCATGTATATTTCAGCATCTTGTGGGAAAAGAGGTACAAGAAATCCTACTCTCTCATCTGCGATCATTTTATCACACGTATTCATTTTATGTTGTTCAAGAAAGAGTGCCCAAGACTATCGAATGTGGCCAAAAATATGATATCAAAGGTTGGTCATTGGTACCTAGATGAGCTCGAAACCTATATCAGGGTTTTCAGAGCCACTAGAGCGTCGCACCTTCTACCTATGTATGTCCCTGATCGACTGGTGGTAGGGGAAATCTGTTATCAGACCATCCTGCAAGGATATAAGGCTACTCTGGTAAAAGATAAGAAGTGGGTATTCATACCCTATGGGTTTCACACAGGCTTCTACATGGTAAAAGGCACAACTCAAGCCAAGCAGGAAGGGTTGAGCCATTTAGAGTTCTGAATCCAGGCTGGTTTTTTTTTCAAACACAACCCAAAAGGTTTAGTTTTGAAGCATGCATCACAAGTATTGTCCCGCTGACCATACACCCATGACAGGTTTGAAGATGATATCTTCACAGAAAATGCTCAAGATTGGGATGAATTTGTGGCAAGGATGGTTGATCCTAAGGCAATCAGATTTAAGGCCATGAGCCTAGATGAACAAGTGTCAACCCTGGATCAATTGTCACAAGAGGTCCTTCGGGCCAGAGGAGAAGAGGAGGTGACTAAAACAATAGACATTCCTCTGGTAACCCCGGTATAGGATAGAAGTCCCCCCGAGGCTCAGGATGGGTGGGAGAGAGGGATACTCATGTATGACCAGGCACAACAGTTGATGAGTCGACTACGAGATAACTCAGACCTCTTCAAGCTACCCAGGCTCCCGACCAATAGCATGGAAGAAATCCCGACGGGACCAAGTGGCCCAAAACTCATAGATCTCGATAACATCAATGGGTTAGATGACCCTGAATCCACAACGCCACCTACCAGGTTGCCAACAGGTGTTCCAACTGAACCCGAGACAACCGAGGCTTTAGTGGAATCCTATACATCAGATCCCCTCCACGAGCTAATTAAAGTCTATTTAGCTGATGAGAGCTGGGAGGTGTCTCTCGGGATCCCTATGCACATTGAGGAGGAAAAAGGAAATGAGAAGACTTCTTCCCCTCCTGGGGTCCAAAGCAAAGAGGCCCTGCTGAAAGAAAAAGAAGTCAACAGTGACCTCGACACAAAGAGGCCCGATGTGCAGGAGACCCGAGAAGATAATCCAAAGGACAAGTCAAAATGAGACGAGCCAAAGGAAGGATCCCCACAAAAGGAAATCGGCGATTCAAAGGTCAATGGACAAGTAAGTATCAAGTCTTTTCCCAACACCTCTATTTCGCTTGATACTCAGATCCCCAACGAGCGACAGGAAGAGGCTGGGCCTTTGGAGCACAATGAAGAAGTTCAAGAACCTGACCTTGAACATATATACACCACTGGAAATTTGGTTAACACACTCACATGGGTTGATCAACAGATTCCCAAACCTGTGAACGAGGTAGTCGATATATATGCGATCTCCTATGATTGAAATAGGAAGGCTATTGTCCAACAAACCACCAAGAAAAGGAGGATCACATTGGATCGCTCCATCCTCATCACTACAGAGGAGAATTTGATAAACACAGAAAATTCCAGAACATATGAGCTCATCAACGTGAGGATGGCAATCTCAGATGCCACCTTAGACACAGCCAAACGAGAGGAAAAAGAGTTCTCCATTGCCTTGAAGGAACTAGAAAATTTGTGCCACCTCGATGAGTACTATCAAGGCACCACTCAGACCGTGGTATATCTGAGAAGCGAGTTCGAAGAATATTACAACATATTCACACACGAGCGACACCTTTTTACTGTGAAGATATTTGAGCTCTAGGAAGACACTCTCATGGCACTCGCGCGTGCAAGGTTATGGAGCAGTGGTATGAAAGAGTGCAGCAAGTTGTAGAGAGAATCGAATACATTGATGCGGTCCAACATGGACGAGATAAAGAAGAACATGACATCTAGATGTTGAGAAAAATTAGGCTTGATCGCATGAAGTGATCAATCAAGTATTGGGCTAAGATGTCTCATGAACCACACCGGGAAATTGAAGAGCAGTGGGTCAAATGTGAGAAGAAATGGGGGAAAATCAACAAAGCAATGAAGGATATCAGACTCCCCAAGTTCAGCACCCCTGGCGACTTCATCGACTTATGCGACGTAATCGAATCGCACACCAAGCAAGATGTATTATGGGCCGAAGAGCTAGCGAAGGTGACCGACGTAATGCCATGACAAGTGCAACGATTTATGGAACAACCGATTAGAGATCGAACTGTGCTTCAACAGTTAAACACCAATTTGGTGAAGTACTGGGCGCATGTGGTGGAGGTCAGAGGATTTTACGTGGCTCTGATGGAACATCATAGATTTCCATGGGCCCAAACCTATGAAGAGATGTTCGTTATCTGGTCGGAGTATGAGAAAAGTCATCCTTTCAAAGCAATATCTTGAGATGACTGTTGGAAAATTGTTAGGAGAGAACTTCACGTGGTGAGTTTTGTTTTGTTTGAACTGCACTTTAGCCATTATTTTTAGTTATTTTTATGCAATAAATAAGAGCATTGACTGATTAGTCAAGGGTCGATGGTTGTTGCAAGAAACTCTTCTGTTTTGGTTTGTTAAGAATTATTTCTAAGCTACCTTTAATAAAGAAGTCCTTCTGGATGAGAGACAAGATATATTTTCATCAAATGCATCTGTGATGGAACGTGGAGAAGAATTATTTCGTATATCATGCCATGAATGGATGTTGTAATGAGTAAGAGCAATTAAATCTATTGTCAAGTTATCTGGTGCAATGTTTTGTTGTTCTTTGCTTTAATGATGAAGATGAATCGTTGTGTTATTATGTGATGGATGATAAAGTAGGTGAATTATTTTTCTTGCCATTATTTGATCACATATGTGTTTTATTTCTGATCATTAGTATCTCATACAGTAATTGGATGCTCACATGGTTAATGTATTATTACTAGGCCTGTGGTATAGAATTGTTTTCTGCATGCTTGAGTAGAGGGTTATCCCAAGCTTAGCCTCTTCTCCAGTAGTTAAACTTAATCCTATTGTGTTGCCAAGTTGGTTTATGCTGGCTTACAATCTTACATCGGTCCCACCTAAGAGAAAATACAAAAAAGAGAAAATCCCAACTGAAGGAGATGCCTTTACAAGAAAACGTAAATCCCATCGATTAATTGGCCGGATTGCAATATTTGGAGAACCATTCCACCATTAAACACTGCAGATTCTAATTGGCCCTCAGTGGCGGGTTTTGTAGCGCAACTTTTCTGGCTACCATGGCTTAATCGCTCTTAAAAGGAAACTTTAACACCACTTGATACATAACCCATATAGGTATTATAAGTCCCATGCATTTAAACAAATAAACACATTCTACACAGAGTATTCATATGAGTTACTGCCATAATTAACAATTAATAGCATTTCATACTAATTCATATACACAATAGAATCATGATAACATAAGCAGCATAGTCATGCAAATATGATTAAGGCATAATCATATACTTATCTTTTAACAGTGATTGATTCCACCAACCAAGTGCAGGCCTTCCACGAACCTCCCAGCCTTAGACCACACTGCTCATCATCTCAGTAGTGGGTCACCCCTAAGCTGGGACTAAGCTCCACCCCAAGGCAAGGAATCCTAGGCTATGTTGAGGTTACAGGGAAAACAACACAGAAAATCTGGAAGGATTCTTCCCAGGATGCCATCTTATACCCACTACTACCAGACTCTCATTCCCCACATGCTTGTTCTGCCCAGGAGTATACACCTTCACAAGCACAGTCCATTGGTGCTAACCTCCCTCTCTGGGTCTCAGCAACAGGCCAGATCAGGAAGTCTCAGAGTTGAACCTGGTGCTAGACAATCTCTGGAAGAAACAACTTCCCAGCAAACTCTCTCACCTGGATGGAGTTGCTCGCAGGCCTGACAACCTGCCTCTTCCAACCACAACCACCTCCCTCTCCTAGAGAGAGGTCATACACAGGCTCAATTACCACTTGCACTGGACAACAAATCATGCACAGTCCATCTCTGCATGACCACTACAGTCAACCGGGAATATAGACTCAGACTTCTCAAACAAGCTCAGCAATGGTGGCAAGGTCTCACGGTGTTGATTTTCAGAATTGCATGACAAGCAATTTCTGCAGGGAATTACACAGACTCTCTAGTTCAAAATGGGGAGAATGAACCGGGATTTTCAGAAAATGAACACAGTCTTCACGGCTCTTAGAACAGAGGGTGTACACATATTTGGAGAAACAAACATAGGCTTTTTCTTTTCCCGGCTCTCCGGAATGCACGAGGTATTCTTGTAGAGGTTGGGTTGGTCGTACTATTCAACGCTCCCTACACGCTCAGGTAGTCGAGTGGAATGGAGGAGAGAGAGCCCCTTCACGGTTTACCTCGTCTGTTTTATTTGCATGCATTAGGGTGGACACTTGTCACCCTTGGAACTGCATGCATTCCATCAGCATGCATCCCCTTTTCATGCTTTCCCCTTGCCAGGAACTTGGGATAAAAGTGAAAACATAAAATGCACATGTTCTTTTTGGAATAATATTAAATATTATTATTCCCAAGCTTAAGACCCCTAGGACAAATGCTTAGTCCATTTTTCCCACCTTCCAGCCCCTAATTCCTTGCCCACTCTATGGATGCTTAGTCCCCCTTCACTCATTCATCATGGTCGGCCTGCACCTGCAAGTGTTTATATTTTATTAATAGTTCTGCATGATTACATATACAACAATAGGCTCCTAGCCTTCAACACTTAGGCTTCCTGGCCTAACAAACACATAAGCCTCTAACTTATAAGAGCTCAGCTCAACAGCCTATAAAACACAATTACAATTCCTTTCAGAACATGGTTTACTACGGGGCTCGGCCTTGGCGACACTACAATCCCCCTCCCCTTATTTTTGCACTGTCCTCAGTGCAACTTTACACAGCATCTACAGACTTTTCAAAAATTTTCAAAAAGATGCGGGTTCTCTTCCCGCATAACCTCTGCATGCTCCCATGTCGCATCCTCAGGACGGTACCAGGTCCACTGGAACTTTACAAGCTTTATAGCTCGATTCCGGAGCTGTTTGCTTTTCCTTTCCAATATGCGCACAGGATGCACTTGCAGGACACCTTCTGGTTCCACCTGAATCACATTCCAATTGATAACATGATTAGCATCAGGTACATATTTCTTAAGCAGTGAAACATGAAACACATTATGTACAGTCATAGATGCAGGTAATTCAAGCATGTATGCAATCGGCCCAATCCTTTCCAGGATCTCAAATGGCCCACAAAATCTTGCTGCCAACTTGGTGCAGCTTCCCAGCTTCAGGGAACTTCTGTTAGTTTTCACTTTCAGGAAAACATGGTCACCCACTTTGAACTCTCTATGGGTTCTGTTACTATCAGCGTAACTTTTCTGCCTATTCTGGGAAGCTTTTAGATTATGTTTAATTCTTATCAATTGGTCTTCCATCTCTTTGAGTAGCTCAGGCCCAACTACTACTCTGTCAGCTGGATTATCCCATCTCACTAGAGTGTTGCACTTTCTTCCATAAAGCGCTTCAAATGGGCTCATCTTCAATGATGCATGATACCCATTATTGTAGGCGAATTCTACCAAATGCAGGTAGTCTTCCCACCTTGATGGTTTATCCATCACATACATTCTCATCGTGTCTTCTATTACTCTGTTCACTCTCTCTGTCTGTCCATCAGACTCGGGATGATACACTGTACTAAAGTTCAGATTCGTTTTGAATCCTTTGAACAATCCTTTCTAGAAATTTGAAGTGAATTTCGGGTCCCTATCAAACACAATTGTCTTAGGAATTCCATGCAAGCGTGCAACTTCTTTTAAAAAGATATCAGCAACATCAGCTGCCCTGTGGGTGGTTTTCAGTGGAATAAAATGGGCAACTTTAGTAAGCTTGTCCACCACCACCATGATTGAATCATGCTGCTTTCTTGTTCTAGGTAGTTCAATGATAAAATCCATTGTTACCACATCCCATTTCCACTCAGGAATGGGTAAAGGTTGCAGCAACCCTGCTAGGTGCCTATGCTCAGCCTTAACCTTTTGGCACTCCATACATCTGGCGATGTATTCAGTGATTTCTTTCTTCAAACCTGGCCAAAAATAATGGCCTTTGACTGCTGCCATAGTCTTCTGATAACCAGGATGTCCAGCATAAGCCACGTTATGCATCTCCTTTAGAATTTCCAGCTTCAATTCTCAGACATTGGGTACATACACTCTGTTTTTATACATAAGTAAACCATCAGCTCCCAAGGTGTAGCTTTCCTTGGTCTATGGTTCTTCACACTGCTGTAGCTTTGATACAAGACCTTTGTACTACAAATCAGTATTTGCAGCTTCCAAAATTATGTCTTTCATCTAAGACCGGTACATGCTAATGGTTGCAGCATGTAATTCATGCACTTTTCTACTGAGTGCATCAGCCACCTTGTTTTCTTTCCCTTTGATATGCTTGATATCAAATTCATATTCTCATAGAAACTCCAGCCATCTGATTTGCCTGGCATTTGAGGTCGGCTGATCAAATAAATACTTCAGACCGTTATGGTTCTTTCTCAACTTGAATCTCTTGCCCATGAGGTAATGTCTCCATTTCCTCAAGGCGTGGACGATTGCTGCCAGCTCTAAATTGTGAGTGGCATAATTCTTCTCATGCTCCTTCAACTTTCGGGATTCATAACAAACTACAAATCCCTCTTGGCTGAGAACTCCTCCCAGCCCCTCCTTACACGCATTTGTGCACACTATGTAATCCTTATTTGGATATGCAATCTTCAGGATTGGAGCACCAGTTAGCAGCTACTTCAATCACTGGAAGCTTCTCTCACATTCTTCAGTCCACTGCAACTTCTTCTCCTTCCTTTACAAGGAAGTGATAGAATGGGCTATCTTTGAGAATCCGGCTATGAACCTCCTATAGTAACCCGCCAGACCCATAAAAGATCTAACTTCTTCCACATTCCTTGGCACTGGCCATTCTCTAATGGCTTGTACCTTGCTAGGATCCACAACGATCCCTTCTTCAGATATAATATGTCCCAAGTAATGGATCTACCTTTGATAAAAAGAGCACTTGCTCATTTTTGCGTACACCTGGTGTTTTCTCAACACCTGCAGCACCATTCTCAGGTGTTGCTCATGTTCTTCCTCTATACTAGAATACACCAAGACATCGTCCAGGAATACTATGACAAACTTGTCCAAATAATCTCTGAACACTCCATTCATTAAGAAAATGAATACAGTAGGTGCATTTGTCAGTCCAAACGACACCACTGTGAATTCATAATGACCATACCTTGTTCTAAAGGCAATCTTGCTAATGTCCTCATCATTGATTCTCACTTGGTGATATCCATATCTGAGATCTATTTTTGAAAATATTTTCGCATCCTTCAATTGATCAAAAAGATCATCAATCCTTGGCAGAGGATACTTGTTCTTGACAGTGACCTTATTCAACTACCGAAAATCAATGCACAGCCTCAATGTCCCATCTTTCTTCTTCATGAATAGGACCGGGTCTCCCCACGGTGACACACTGGGGCGAATGTAACCTTTATTCAGTAGCTCTTCGAGCTGCAATTGCAACTCTTTCAGCTCTGGTGTACTCATTCTATAAGGAGCCTTCAAAACTAGAGCTGCTCCAGGCATCAAATTTATATAAAAATCGATGTCCCTCTTCAGAGGCAGTCCAGGTACCTCCTGAAAATGTCCTTGAATTCTTTGAGTACTTCGTGGTCTTCCAGATTCGAGACTTCATCTCGGGATGCTTCTTCCACCTGAGCTGCAAATAATTGACAGCCTTTCTGGTAACATTTCTTCAGCTGCATGGCTGAGATTTCCCTCACAGCCACGGCTCTGGGAATTCCTTGGACTATTACCTAATTTCCCTCCTCATTCAGACATGTAAACCTCTTGTTATGGAAATCTAGAATGGCATGGTGTTGGTCCAACCAGTCCATCCCAATTAAGCAATCGTATGAGCCTAAAGGAAAAATGTTCAATTCAGTCTTAGTGCTCATTCCTTTCATGTCCATTGAACAGGACTTAACCAATTCAGTGACCTTCCTCTTGGTCCCTGTGGCCAACTAAACTAACCAAGACTTCTCATGTTTTCTTCTCGTTAGATGCAAACTTTCCACCACTCCAGGATCTACATAACTATGGCTAGCCCCTGAATCAATTAAAATAACAAGTGGTCGGTTGTTGATCATACCTTCCACTTCAATCATGTGTGATTGAAATTCTGCTTGCTTGTTGTCCAGGGCTGCATAGATCCTCGGCATTCTGCTTCCCATATCCTCCATTGTTTCAGCTTGCTGAATAGTATGTACAGTTTTTGCTTTACCATTTTTATGGGGACAATCTATGTACTTGTGGTTTCCTTGACAGCCCCAACACTGAATGGGCATCTGTCTCTGTCTTTGTGCTCCCTCTTCGGTCATTCTTGGCTCTCTAAACAATGGCTGTCCCTGAAGACTGTTTCTGAAAAAGGAAATCTTGTTTCCCTTCTGCTTATGTTCCTTCTTAAACTTCCTCTGTTCATTCCAAACCTTCCGAAGGATAGGCCTTTCTCCTTGCTGTTCATACAAGCATTTCGCCCTTCTTATGGTTTCTTCCATGGTCTTAGGATTGTCATATTGAATCTTGTCACTTATGGAAGGTGGAAGTCCATTCAGATACCTATGAATCTTGACAGCCTCATCTTTGATGAATGGAACATACTTCAATAGTTCTAGAAAACTTCGTTCATACTCATCAATAGTCATGATGCCTAGCTTGAGTTCGAAGAACTCCTTCATCTTTCTGTCATAGTATCTTTTAGTCAGGTATTTCTTCTTGAAATACCTCTTAAATTCCTTCCAAGTGACCTCTTTCTCTCAGATGTGCTGCACCTGCACAAACTGATCCCACCACATGGATGCTTTTCCTTTCAGTTGGTACATTGCAATTCTTCCTTCTGCATGGGAAGAATAATTCTGCAATTGGAAGTATTTCTTCATGCCAAGCAACCATGTCTCGACATATTCCTCCTTCTTATGTTCTCCATTGAATGTTGGAGGTTTAAACTTGTTCATCTCCCCTTTCAATTCCTCCTTTCCATATTTTAAATGTTTTTTGGTAGGGGATGGGCTTGAACTACTGTGTGGCTCTCTGTCAGAATGTATTTGGGAGAGACTAAGATGTCGGCTACCACTCCTCGAACTACTTCTTCTCCTATGGGTTTTGCGACTCTCCGTCGTACTTGAGTCTCTTCCCTTCTCGAGTTTCTTCTCTATTCTTTCCAGGCTCTTCAAAAATTTTAAGTTTAATTCACCCTGCCAATCCCTGACTTTCATGAGCTTTCGAATATCATCTCGGTGAGCCTTGGCCTCTCTTTGCAATCCTTCAATGATTTTCATTATGTGTCCTTCCTTATCCTTCTCTTTTCCATGCCCATTGGAGTTCAATCCTTCGACTCCCAGGTTGACATCCTTTCCTTCCTGTTCGTCTTCTGTTTCGGGGGTAATCTGCACCTTTTCCCACTCCATACTCGGTGTTGGTTAACTAGAGTCCTAACCTTCGTTTAACATCTTTACATACACTGTGCAATTAAATTTGAAGTTTTTCAGGCCATTACTCCTTCCAGAACAATCCATAACATTTGTAAGCTAATACGAACAAGAACAAAAGACATTTTGATTCAAATAAGTTTTCTGAGCTCTTGTTCAGTTCTGCAATTTTCGTGTTTTTGAAACTTTCATTTTCGGCACTTCGGGATTTTGGGACTTCGAGTTTTAGGGTTTCAGGGTTTCGGTCCACGAGGCTTTCAGACTTACTTTCCTTTCCAACCCCCGACTTCTGAAATTCCGACTTACTTTACCCTCCGAGCCCACATAGCACAGTGGTCACCCACAACTACGGTGGCACATGGTATGTTCATGAGGGTCCACGTCGCTTTTAACGATGTCATCGGGTCCCACCTCTCTCACTTCTCTTATTGACCCACTGGCATGTGTTACATCTCCATGTGTCCACGTCCATTCCTAGAAAAATCCAACGGTTAGATCTTTCTCAGATCTACGGCGCAAATCCTTTCGGCGTTTCAAGGTTTCGGGTGTCGGAAGTTCATGCATCCACACATCTTGAACTTCCATTTTCCGAAATCATGAAATTGTTGTCTACTAACTTACTTGATCCAACGGTCAAGTTCTTCTCCCCACGATATACGGTGTAGATTGTTTTTGGGATTTTGGGGTTTTGGGTTTTTCGGAGGTGTTCGCCTCTTCTCACCTCCCGTCTCCCAAAACGTCGATTTATTCCTGGAAATTAATGGTCCAGATCTCTCTTAGATAAACGGTTATTATCCAATCATGAATTCACATTTCATGAATTCTCACGAACTCACTCGTTGACTATTTTTGAGTTACGAGTCAGCGAAAGGCTGATCACTCTCCACACGTTCTTTCTGATGGACGGTCCTGACTAATTCAGGATTTTGCGTATCGTGATTTCCACACTCCTGTGTAATTCCAAAGGGCTTAAACCCCGTGCACACTTTCTAGATCTAACAGTCACGAGGGCTCACCTTCCCTCCCGAACAGATCCTAAAGCTCCTACACTTCCGATGTGGAGTCCTCTCTCCCTGTGGACTTATACCACACTGGCTGTGGTTTCATAATGTCGCTATACCTCCTGAGCTTTAAAAACTCATCAAGTGACTCCTTGACATTTTGAAGCAAACCAGGGTCCGAAATTGGCCTTCCAGACCCAATTTCCCCTCGCATTCTCGGTCCAAAGACCGCTCCACTGGCCGATCTAGGCTCAGTGTCGAAACCTTGGCTTTGATACCAAACTGTAGAGCACCTTTTCTGGCTACCATGGCTTAATCGCTCTTAAAATGAAACTTTAACACCACTTGGTACATAACTCATACAGGTATTATAAGTCCCATGCATTTAAACAAATAAACACATTCTACATAGAGTATTCATATGATTTACTGTCATAATTAACAATTAATAGCATTTCATACTAATTTATATACACAGCAGAATCATGATAACATAAGCAGCATAGTCATGCGAATATGATTAAGGCATAATCAGATACTTATCTTTTAACAGTGATTGATTCCACCAACCAAGTGCAGGCCTTCCACGAACCTCCCAGCCTTAGACCATACTGCTCATTAACTCAGCAGTGGCTCACCCCCGAGCTGGGACTAAGCTCCACCCCAAGGTAAGGAATCCTAGGCTAGGCTGAGGTTACAGGGAAAACAACACAGAAAATATGGAAGGATTCTTCCCAGGATTCCATCATACGCCCACTACTACCAGACTCTCATTCCCCACATGCTTTTTCCACTCGGGAGTATACACCTTCACAAGAACAGTCCATCGGTGCTAACCTCCCTCTCTGGGTCTCAGCAATAGGCCGGATCAGGAAGTCTCAGAGCCAGAGCTGGTGCTAGACAATCTCTGGAAGAAACCACTTCCCAGCAAACTCTCTCACCTGGATGGAGTTTCTCATAGGCCTGACAACCTGCCTCTTCCAACCATAGCCACCTCCCTCTCCTAGAGAGAGGTCATACACAGGCTCAATTACCACCTGCACTAGACATCAAATCATGCATAGTCCATCTTTGCATGACCACTACAGTCAACTGGGAATACAGACTCAGACTTCTCAAACAAGCTCAACAATGGTGGCAAGGTCTCACGGTGTTGATTTTTGGAATTGCGTGACAAGAAATTTCCACAGGGAATTACAAAGACTCTCTGGTTCAGAATGGGGAGAATGAACCAGGATTTTTAGAAAATGAACACAGTCTTCACGGCTCTCAGAACAGAGGGTGTACACAGATTTGCAGAAACAAACACAGGCTTTTTCTTTTCTCGGCTCTCCGGAACGCACGAGGTATTCTTGCAGAGGTTGGGTTGGTCGTACTGTTCAACTCTCCCTACATGCTTAGGTAGTAGGGTGGAATGGAGGAGAGAGAGCCCCTTCATGGCTTACCTCGTCTGTTTTATTTTCATGCATTAGGGTGGACACTTGTCACCCTTGGAACTGCATGCGTTCTGTCAGCATGCATCCCCTTTGCATGCTTTCCCCTTGCTAGGAACTTGGGATAAAAGTGAAAACATAAAATGCACATGTTCTTTTTGGAATAATATTAAATATTATTATTCCCAGGCTTAAGCCCCCTAGGCCAAACACTTAGCCCCTTTTTCCCACCTTCCATCCCCTAATTCCTTGCCCACTCTATGGATGCTTAGTCCTCCTTCACTCATTCATCATGGTCGGCCTGCACCTAGCAGTGTTTATATTTTATTAATTTTTTTGCATGATTACATATACAATAGCAGGCTCCTGGCCTTCAACACTTAGGCTTCCTGGCCTAACAAACACATAAGCCTCTAGCTTATAAGATCTCAGCTCACCAGCCTATAAAACACAATTACAATTCCTTTCAGAACACAGTTTACTATGGGGCTCGGCCTTGGGGACACTTTAGGTTTGGTTCCTACTGTTGAATCAAGGGATTTAGGACCCATCAACAGAACGTTGATGAAAACATGGACAATCTCAAAGATTATGTGGGGACATCAGGCATCCTTGAGTCTTGAAACACTCACATACCATCAATGCATGTGTCTAGTCTAACTATGTCAAATTTCGATGCATACAGACACAAACTGAAGAAATTTCAACGTTGGCCCCATTCATTGCTCATTGTGAGGGGTCGATGGAAGAGAATATTTGTGATGGGTGTATTGGAAGTTCAATGGAATTTCAAGAGATCAGTTCCGACAAAAATTCTACATATGGAAATGATGGATGATGAAAATGAGACATGGACGATCTCAATGATTATGTGTAGGGTCGATGGATGTTATTAATCCCTTGACCATATATAATCCCTAATCAATTAACCATTAAACTACCTAACCCCTAATCCCCAAATACATTAGCCATTCACCCTTAATTCCTTAAACAGTAACCCCTAATCCCTTAACCCTTAATTCCTAGACCTCAAATCCCTAAATAACCTAATCCCCAAAGCCCCTATCCACTTAACCCCCCAAAACTCAACAAAATTAATATTTAGGCACATTGGGAGTTAAATTGGA
>ML778503.1:790569-813734 GCA_009831015.1 Picea engelmannii | reverse complement strand
TTAAACAGTAACCCCTAATCCCTTAACCCTTAATTCCTAGACCTCAAATCCCTAAATAACCTAATCCCCAAAGCCCCTATCCACTTAACCCCCCAAAACTCAACAAAATTAATATTTAGGCACATTGGGAGTTAAATTGGAAGACAAAATAGAAGCTAAAAAGGAAGCTAATCTGGAATCTAAACTGGAAACTAATTTGGGAGCTAAATTGGGAGCTAAACTAGGCATTAACTGGGGCGCTAAACTAGGCGCTAATAGCGCCTAGTTTAGTGCCCACGTCTGTTGCTCAGTGCAAATAGCTCCATAAATAGCGCCCTCCTGATAAATAGCGTAGACTTTAGAAAAAAAGTGGATAAAAATACATTAAAACAACGAGTGGAAGAAAAAAAGGGAGCTAAAAAGGGAGATAATCACAGGGATTGTTGTAGTGCCGACACAAGACCATATGGTCTTTGTGATTCTCGTGGCATCTCGGGTGAGACCTTATTTAGTCTTTGGCCAAGGATTGATATGTCGATGCCTTGGGTTTTTTTTTTGTCAACTCTGGATGAACTCTGGGTCTTCAACCCCCTAATGTTAAGAATGATAGGTGAAAGCGTAGAATGACCCAACATTTGTAGATGAGATTATTTTATGCACATCAATGCAGAAGGAGGTGAATTTGACTAGCCTTCATCACCATGAAGAGAAGGAGATGAACAAACTCTTCCACATCAAGATTCAGGTCAAGAAGACCAAGAAAAATGCTTTGTTTGACTCTAGTTCACAGGCTAATCTCATAGCAGTGAATCTAGTCAAAAATCTTGGATTGGAGGTTTGTGATCATCCTAGCCCATATCCATTGGGATGGGTAAACAAGGATATAGAGATCAAGGTAATGAAAAAGTGTAAGATTAAATTTGTTATAAGTGTTGATTTTATTGATGAAGTGGAATTGGACATAGTACCTCTTGATGTATGTGGAGTATTGTTTGGAAGCCCCTACACGTATATGAGCGATGCAATATTCATGCATAGAGCCAACTAATACCGAATAATCAAGGACGGGAAGTCCTACATCATAAATACACATAAAGGCAAGTCAAAGATATCACTGGTAAGTGCTAACCAAGCCAAGAAGTTGATTAGTTCTAGTAAGAAATATGTTTTCCTTTTCTTAAGAGAAAATCAGTCTCATGATGAGTCAAAAAGTGTAAAGGAATCTCTGGAGGGGTGTGGGTGTACTAAAGAGAAAAAAACATCATTTGGAGGAGTTGCTATAGGAATATAGAGGAGTATTACAGGAGTCTAAAGGGATACCACCCAAGAAGGAAGTGGAGGATGAAATTAATTTCAGATCTTATACTCAGAGAATTGGATCTCTTGGATCTTCAATCTCCCTCTGATACCAACTTAAAATATGAGAAAACAACACACACAGGTGAGGCTACGCTCACAATCTATATTGAATGAAGACTTATTACATCATTATATAGGAAACTAACCTACTTAGACTGTTACAACAAACTCGAGATAACTAGGATCTACTTTAAGTGAAGTAGAGTTCAACTATGCTACCTGTCAAGCTTACAACAAACTAGAAATAACTAGGATCTACTTTAAGTGAAGTAGAGTTCAACTACAAGGGACTCTTACTCCATTATTTCCAAGTGAATAGGCTTACAGAGGAGCAGTTAATGAATGAGGAGGCGAGAAGGGAGGGAACTATTTGCGGAAGAGGATTGTCTGAGTTTATCAAAGGAGAGGAGTCGCAAGGAGGAGTAGTTATAGACTTTATTCTCTAGCTATAGTCTTGCAATTATTCTCCATCGACTTTAGCACACTGAATGTGATATCTGTTTGCCTCTCATTTCCAGAGTGTCTATTAACTAGTGAAATAGGGTTTTAATGCACAAGATGTACAATATGTAATGCTGTGTCAATAACACCAAAATCCTTCTGGCAGAAGGAGCCGCTTCCGATTTACACTTGGAATGCCGGAGCACCTTTTAAACAAAATTGTGGAACAATGGATAATATTCACCATGGTAAAGGCATACTTACAGGTGACACCGTATCTATTGGAGATGGATGAAAATGGCTCTATTATAACTGAAATTATAGACAAGAGGTTGGGTGAAGATTACGACATGAAATCCATCACTCTTGTTGCCAAATTAGCGATGAGATGTGTTCAGGCTGACTCGTCTTCGAGGCCCAGTGCGAGCGAAGTAGTGGGACAGCTCAAACAGGCTATGAAAATTGAGAATAAGGTTTCCATTTCAGAGGAGATTGGCGTCGAAAGTGGGGATTTGACTAAACGCGAGGGAATGGAGTCGGGAGAAAACAACACCAACCTTAAATGAGTTTGAAAAAAGTGGAGCTACCTGTTGAATGATATAAAAAGTTTGTGGACTCCAAACTTGACATATCACATGGATTCTTGGGACTTTAATAACCAAATAAACAATGAGGTGGAAGTTAGAAGACCCACGATCTCATGTTTGGAAAATTATATATAACTAAAAGGTTTTCTTAAAAGTGAATTCAATATTTTTTTTATATTGCTATTGCTTTGAAGCTTGACACTTTATTCATGAAAGAAGAATAAGTAATACGATGGCTTGTTGGGTTATTCCATAGGGTTATACTCATAGATTGAAAAAGAGAAGAGATTTCAAAATTTGAGGAGGCGGGAAGGCCTTACCATGAGTTGCAGGTTTAATGGAGGCTGACCTGCAAGGTTATAGGTATTCTAGGGGCTTTCCAGTGTTTAGGATGAGCCTTGGTTTTGCAAGAACTTGGAAGTACTCAGATTTTTTGATTCCTACACATGAGTTTCGAGCTCATGGGTGCTTTTGGAGGGGGTTTTATTGTCATGGATTTTTCTTAAGATAAAACTATACTATTCTCCATCCTTGCCATTTTCATGGATTGTTTTTCCGTTATAACTTTTGCTAACTATCTTGGTTCAGTTGGCGAAGTTGTGGTTTATTGTAGCAGTGTTGCATCCTAGTGTCTTCTCATCCTTTAGTATTTTGTCCGAACCTAACTCTTTGATGAGACTGATCTTATGACTGACATTTACTATACCCATGAAGTGGCAGGTTCAAGCGGCTTTTGGTAGCTACTAAATGGAAAGTGAGGTCAGCGCACTCATGGGTGCGGCTGACGAGGAGCATTGGGAGAGGGTGGGTTTGTTTACATCATTGGACACATTGTGTAATAATAAAGGCAGTAGGTTCTTTCTTAATGGCACAGTTAATAACCCTCTATCTATCCCCGAGGAGTTATCCTTTTCTCCTATCTCCAACGCTAAACTTCACCTTCAGAGCGACAAACTCACTTACTACGTGGGGTATTACTTGTCATCCTGGTACGGTTTCTGTGGGTCTTTCATTTGAGTGTAAAGAGCAGGGAAAGGGTGATCCGACAGGGCGGTATAAGGCGGAGGTATCATATAATCCACCAGAAGCACATGAGGTGCAGTTAAAAAGAGGATGCTCAAAAGGAAAGAGGGGAGGCCTTAAGAGCTCGACTTAGGTGTGGAGGCCTAAACGAACTAAACATAAGAGTCTTGTAACCTAGAAATGTGTGCCTTAGTTGGGAGGTTGACACATTGGTCTTGCTACAAAATGCCACTCTCAGAATGGATGCACTGTAGGGAACCATTGATTGGTTATTCCCCTGAGGTTTTGACTCTATTGAAAGGGTGGTACGGGTTTATTTTTAGGATTCTAGAAGACTCTATGAGGATTCTACAAAGGTTTTGGGGCTATGAAGGTAGGAGTATGATGTTGAAGAGGTGGCAGATAAGATTTGATCCGTCGATGAAGTATTTCATCTTTCGTCATTTATGGGTCCTTCTCCCGGGTTTACACCTACAATTGTGGAATATAAAAGCCTTGGAGGTGATTGGTAACGCCTTAGGTCATTTAATAAAGGTCGAAGCAGTATTGCAGTCTCTAGAAAAGAGAATGGAAAAGATGCTTGTTGAAGTGGACATTCATGCGGGGCTTTTAGAAACGCTCGAAATTGAATGGAGGGGTCACTTGCTCGTTCAAAGGTTGGACTACTTGGGCATACCATTTAGTTGCTCAATCTGTAGGAGAAAAGGACACCTACGGAAGGAATGTCCACACATCTTTGGGGCCTTGGTTGATGATGGCTCTTCGGAGGATTCGCCATCTGATAGTTACACTCCATTGATGGATGCTCAAGAGATGGGGATTACTCTGAAGCGAGAATAGTGGATAACTTAGACTTGTCGGACTACACTTTTATCGGTAAGTTAAAACACTATTGTCCTGCATTGTATTTTACGTTATCTGCATGGCAGAGAGATCACTTAGATAGCATATTCCCTCCAGAACTGTCTCTTTTGTCTGAAGTAGAAAAGGGAAAGATCTTGGATACAGATTCTGAGAATACAAATTTTCTAGATGCCCGAGAAATGCCTATACCTGAGTTTGTTTCAACACAAGAGTTGAGATCCCTTTTAATTCCTAAGAATGTGACCTTAGAAGACTCTCCCATTGTCTCGAGTTGTGGTGAACTTGTCACAAGTGACTTTTCTTTCGATAGGATGATCACAAAATTGGTTCCTACTATCAGAGAGACGTCTAGCCCTACTCTAATACCAACCTACTTGGGGAAGGAACCTGTGGTCATACCTGTACCTAGTGGAGATTCTAAGGTGCCTCGGGGAGATGGGGATTACAAAGAGAATGACCCTGCGTCATCACGGGGGTTGGGGTATGAATTATCTCCTATCAAGATGAGGAGTGCCTGCAAAAAGGCAAGGTCAAATAGTACTTTCTTTGCAAACCACCTTACTACAAACATCGTTTAGGGGGCACTTAGAGGCATGAAAGCCCTTGCAAGGGATAAATCATGATCCTTCTTTCTCTCAAAATCATAGGGGTAGGAGGACCCCTAAAATTGCCCTCTTGTTGATGGATGAAATTGATCGCTTGTCAACTGGAAGAGTGAATCTGGTTTGGGGTTGTCTAATTAACCCAAGCCGTTTGGATTAATCCACTCTGACAGGTTTAGTGGCTCCGTTGGCTGATCTAAGTCCTAAAGAAAGCGAAAAACAAAACTAAAGAAAATGCAATAACTTGATGAATAACAATCGTTGAAAACTATATATAGATCTAATATATATTTACAGTTTAACTAACTAATATTTATAAAATAACTCTACTTATTATATGTACAATATATACAAATGATTATATTTCTAATATATATATAATATGTACAAAATACGAATTTTAATCTAAATCCACGAAAATCGACTATAAATTGATTTTTTAAACAACAGTAAAGCTATTATTTAATCTATTTATACTCGATAAATGGAATATCAAACTGTCTAATTGAAAACATAAATAAAATATAGTAGAAGATGTTTTAACTGCAGGAAATTTTTGTATTCATTAAAATAATGAAATCAAACTAACAAACTGGCATGCTACTGCATCCAATATTTGTTCAGTGTGTAGCATCCAATCTCCCTGTCTGATGAGGTAAATCCACAGCAGATCCTACAATTGCTTCTCATAAATGTGAAGTAGTAATGATGGAATTCGAATGATAGAACATATAAGAGATATGATCACAGCAATCTCATAATTTCACAAGCAACCACATTAAGATAAATACTGTTGTGAGAACTTGTGTATAAACATTCAATAAAAGATAAAGATAAATCTCTTAATTCAAGTTTGAACAAAATGATTGTTGTGTGTTAAATCTGGAACATAAATCATGGATAATATATAAATTTTTATCATACCAATTTGTAGTAAACCACGACAGCAAAAGCAATCCTAATCTAATTACAAATTGAAATAATCATGACTTGAATAAAACCACAATACGGAAAAGATAAAGCTGTGATGAGTATTATATTTCATTTAAGTCTGTAAATGAAAAATCTATAGTCTTGCCCCAGGTAGAGATGATCTCATGTTTACAAAATAACATGCTTATATAGGTTCCAGGAACACAATGTTTCCTATTGATAATATCAAATCTGTTCCAAAAATATGGGGGATGCAACCTCCATGATTTTACTTGATATCAAAATATCAATAGCCTAATCTATTTACTAAAAACACAAAGCTAATAAGGCTGGGAGATCTCAATAGTGCCTCATATCTCCTTGAAAATCATGGGTTCTTGAAAACAAATAAAAATGGGAAGATTTTAGATACGTTTTCAATTGTTAAATCAAGCAATTTGAATTTTTCTAACTGGCTACAGAATCTTACGATTATGTAGCTAGTTATAATTACAACTACAATCATATTTTATTCAACAAACAAAACAAACTAATCTTTATAAGAAAGGTAATTTATTCATTCAAATTGTCTATCCTAACTTGAGAGTGACAAAATCATGCTAAAATTAAAAAAAAAAAAACAATCATACCTCAAATTACGGTATCAAAACATATCAAGCAATCTTGGAGTTTACGATTGCTATTGTTGCCTCTACATTCTTGAAAATGACAGATCCTATAGTTTTTAGGCGTTTCTCCTTTGCTTGGGTTATGGATTGGAGTCTATTGTTCTCATTTGTCAACAAATCCACTTGGTATTTTAAAGATTTAATTCGAGACTGTAGAAAAGACACATTCGTATAATACCTGTCCATCCAGGATCGACATTCATCACACTGTGGTTGTAGAGACTATGCATTGGCACTGACAGCATTAAGGGTTGGAGAATCGTCCACGTGAAAGGTAGGTTTGTCACAGAGTTGGATGCCAGGAAAATTAGGATTATCCTTTAGACATGGAGGCAGGTTGCTAACATAATCGTAGGGTTTGTCGGGCAAAGTCCATATGACATTGGATCCTCTTTGGCCAAGAACCTTTCAATTTCTGAATCTGAGTCTTCACTTACCTAAATTGTGTTTTTTGTGTCTGCACAGGGTTTGAATTTATTTCAAGCACATCGTGAAATCAAACGACTGACCCTTTTATTCTTGTAATTAACATCGACGCTGCCCTTTAGCTTCTTCCCTATGGGTTTTTTAACAATTTTAGTGCAACTCTTTGGGTGCGAACCCGGTTGATTGTCTCATTGAGTAACATCAAAGTAGGTTGAGGGTTTAGTATTAGGGGCAAGATCATAGGGCAGGAGCGGTGGAGGAGAGGTGGCAGGTTTCACAAGGGTTTCTGTGATAACAGGCTTATCAACCTGTCCCAACTCACTATTGCCAAAGCCATTTCGTAAAACAAAAGCATCCCAACAATCGTTTTGTAATTGCAACTGATGCACAAGGATAATTTTAATTAAACCATGATGGAATAAACTCGAATCAGACCTCTACCTCCTAAACCATTTTCCCATCTTCTACAAACTTCTAAGTAGGAAGTAGGGCATGTTCAACGAGAAGTCAATGAAACTCATAAGCAATCGCAGATGATATAGAAAAACTAACCCAAATCTTCCTTCACACATAATGAATTGTTTCACAATAGCAAGTAGATCATGCCACCTAGGTTTTAAGGATGAGACAGGCATACCTCGATCGCAACTAGTAATTTTTCGTGAGGTGAACATCAAAGTCCAGGGGACCTCTTCAACTTTTGCATTCTTGAACCATTTTTTCCCGACAGCTGGTAAACTGGTGGCTTGGCTTAAAAACTCCTCAGTTACCTCTAGCTGTATGCCACCTATCTTTGCTATGCAGCCATCGAAGGTCAATGCGAACTCTTGGGCAACTCTCAGATTGAAAACCTTAAAATTTTCAATGAACAAATGCCAACCATTCCTTTCTAAATCGTCCCTGGCGTTATCATATGATAGCAAGGTTTGGATGCCATTGGGCTCGATCGTTACCACTGGAGCCATGGCGAACAGAAGGGAATCAACACAGAACTCGGAGGTAGGGTTTGATAAGAAATCATAGATCCATAGCCCCGAGCTTCAACAAAACAATGCTATGATTGTTCAAACGGTAGGCAGAGGTGTTAATCACCATGCCTGGGAATGAAATCGTGAAGCCTAAGGTCATGCAGAAGAGTAATGGAATGATGTACTTCATATGACACCTTGGCATTGGGTGCGTATGATGATCAGAACACTTGGAAACCATACTATGCACATTCATAGCTTGATTACAAAGGTAAGTGTATCAAATAAAAGTTGAATAATTAAAAGTTTTATGAATCAAAACTCCATTAATATCAATCGAATTTTAATGAATGGAGGTCTTTCACTTATGTAACCAAGGCACGTTTATAATCAAGGGGTTATAAACAAGTAGAACAATCATGTTCATAGAAAAATATGACAATTCAATAATAGACCATATGAACAGTTTTCCTTTAATAAAAAATCGAAACAAAGTGTCAATTCCAACTGCAAGTTTTCATGCTTACAGTCATGAAAACAAAAATCGAAAGGAAGATATGTAAAAAGTGACAAGTGACAAGTTTCGTTTAGTGACAATGGTCATGACGAGTAATGAAGATTTAGAGACCCTATGTAGGCAACTTATAAACAATAGAAATTATATTATTGCTACCAACAATGGCGACATGCTGGGAGAAGCAGTTATCTCTGCCAAATGAACGAGTTCAGATTAGGATAATAAAAAAAAGCTTCAAATCGAAAACAACCAAAAAGTTGTCTGAACATCGTAAATAATTGTAATTGCATTCCAGTTTCGGACAACTGTTATTTTTAAAGAGACGAAAATGACAACAATCTTAACATAAGAGAGTCACAATATTAAAGTTAAAATCTTCAATACTGTTGACAGGTCTGTTGCTACCAGTAGGCATCCATAGCCTCGATAGGGATGTCAATTAACCCACTCTGATATTTTTATCCTGCCAAGAAGTTCCAAATTAGAACGAAGGACATTTAAGGTAAAAAAGAATCCATATCTAATAATTTTCATATACCTGACATTGCTTCTCTATCAGCGGGCCTGTTCAGTACCCTGGTGAATTTATCTTAGCGTCATGCATGCATTTACCCACTGCCAGCAGACCTGTTCAGTATCCCGTCGGGTTTACAAGCACTTCACATAGCTCTTTGAAGGTTTATTTAGTTTTAAAGATTTTTAATAGAGCAGGGTGACGCTGAAAATCCTGGTTTTTGGACACATCTTAGTAAATTACAGACCTTGAAGAAATTTCTTAGTTTTCCTTCATTAATATCTAGAAATAGTGTGTTAATAAAACAGACTTTCAAGAGCAGGGAGACATCTCTGAGTTGTTGTCTTAAGGAATAGGGACAACGTAAAAAGAATTTTTATGGATGATCGTGAATAACTTCAGTTGCAGATTGAAATCAAGAAACGCTTTTCAAACAACAAGTTATCTTTAACATGGCTGTAAACTTAGAAAAATATCACAATTGATGTTTAAACAACTTTCAGCAGTCATTTTAGAGGGGAAATTTTTTTGTTCTCTTCATCTGAGGTGGCCCGTGATGCAGGCATGTGTGTTTCAAAAAGAAAGACTGAAAAGTATAAAGGAAAAATCAAAACAAACCAGCAAAGAAAAACAAACAACAAACAAAACAGAAAATATTTACACAGTGTACATGGGAGCGTCATCAGGCAAAGTACCTTTTTAGAGCTTGTCCATTCACCAGAAAGGTGTCTGGATGTCCCTTTAAATTCTGTAATCGAAAGGAACTGGGACCCAATTTCTTAGCAATTAAAAATGGTCCCAACCACAAGTTCTGAAACTTTGTATGCTCTCATTTTCCCTCATGAGGTTTGTCCCATTTAGGACAAGGTCACCTACCTCAAAATTTCTATCAGAGGCAGAATTGGAATCAAACCAGTTTTTAACAATGAATTGATGTTGATCCAATTTCCGTTTTGCTTGAGCCCTCACTTCTTCTAATTTTAACAAAGTGTTAATTTGACTCTCCAAAGGGAGACAGTCCTCTTCCTGTACTTTCTGCGATAACTGCAGAGATGGAAGAAGGACTTGTGGTGGAAGAATCACCTCCCTGCCGTAAATGAGAAAGAAAGGTGAGTTACCCACAACAGTTTTAGGAGTTACTCTATCAACCCAGATTGCGTTTAACAATGCGTTATGCCAATTTTTATGGTTTTCGGAAACCGTTCTCTTGATAATCTTGATCAGATTTTTATTAATCGATTCTGCCAAACCGTTGTTCTGGGGGTAATAGCTAGTAGAGTGCTTTAATTTAATTCCTTTCTCTAGAGATAAATCACTCATTTCAAGAGACAAAAAATAAGAAGCATTATCAAATACCAGGCATTCAGGGATACCGAAACGAGTAATAATATTTGAATTCAAGAAGGATATTACTTGGCTGGTATTTACAGCTTTTAATGGGGCAGCCTCGGACCACCTGGTGAAGTAATCTGTAGCTCTTATGATATATTTATGTTGCTGCGAGGATGGCGGATTGATTGGGCCTATAATATCTAGACCCCACTGTTGAAAAGGGGAGTCTACCGAAACTGGTTGCAAAGGAAAAGCTGGTTTCTATATCCGTCCGGATGCTTTGTGACAAATCACACACTTGCGACATAAAGCATGAGCATATTTAAAAAGGGTAGGCCAGTAATAACCTGCTCTTAATACTTTATGGGAAGTGGTGTCTCCACCAAAATGCCCACCAACTTCTCCTGCATGCAATTCCGATAAGACTTTTTCTGCTTCATCTTTCTCAAGATAGTGCATTAGTACTCCATCAAAATTTTGACGAAACTAAATACCATTAATCAGTTGAAAAGAAGAAGATTTTAATCTTAGTGCTCTCATTTTTGTGGGATCAAGGTGACGGGGAGTTGATCTGTGTATAAGACAAAATTTTATGTCATCGTACCAGGGACTAACATGGTTTTGTGCACAACAGATTTGATTTTGATAGTGTTGTCCTAGATTTAACATATCATTTCCCTCTTGTTATCCTACAGCTGAATCAACGACCAACTTGCATAAACCTTGGCCTCTTACTATTTGTGCTAGGGTGATTTCTATGTCATAATCTTGCAAGGATGTGACCTAGTTTGCCCTTTTTTCACCTAGTTCTTTCTATACTAACAGATTTCTGACAGTCGGATAAGGGACAATGATTTTCATTCTAGATTTCAACAGATAAGATCAGAAGTGCTTTACTGCTTTGAAAACAGCATAGGCTTGCTGATCTACTACTGGGTAATTAAGTTCCGCCCCCTTGAAGGCTGAGCTCATAAAGGCAATTGGAACTTCATTGTTTTCAACGTTCTTTTGAGTTAGGACGACAACGTATGAGCGGTCAGAGGCAAATGTGTAGAGGGTGAAGTCTTGCGAAAAGTCAGGGCTCATTAGAAAATGAGCTTCTATTATGGCCTTTTTTATTGAATCAAAAGCTTGACTTTCTAAAGGTCCCCAATGGTACTGTACATTCTTTTTTATTAAGTTTTGTAATGGTCTCACCATTTCTGAAAGGCTGGGGATGAATCTCCTAACAAATTTTATCTGACCTAAGAAAGATTGCATGGACTTTTTTGATGAGGGAGGGGGCAGTTTTGAAATGACTTGAGTTCTTTCAGGGTCGATAATCATCCCTTCGTTCGATACAATGAATACAAGGAGTTTACCTTGTTCTACTGCGAAGATATATTTTTTAGGATTCAAAGAAATGTCGTACTTACGACATCGCTGTAGAACAGATCTTAAATGAGCTAGATGATCTTATTTATTTTTCGAGAAGACAGTGACATCATCCAGGTAAACTATGATAGATTGATTGATTAAGCCTCGAAAAGTGATGCCCATCTCTCTCTGGAATGTGGCATTGGTGCTTATGAGTCCAAAGGGCATCTTTCTATAAGTGTAGGTGTCCCATGGAGTGCGGAAGGTGGTTTTGAGTTGGTCTGGAGGAGACATCAGAACTTGGTTATACCTTGAAAAACCATCCAACAAGGATAATCTTTCAGAACCAGATACCTGTTGAAGGATCTGTTCCATGGGAGGGACAGGATAGTTGTCTTTATTAGATGCTTGGTTAATATTTCAGAAATTGACACATAGTCAGATTTCACCACTCTTCTTTCGGACAGGGACAAGATTATAGACCCATTGTGTGTTCCTAACTGGGAATATTATCTTGGCATTCAGGAGTTTGTTTAATTCCTTCTTGACCGTTGGTTCGAGTTTTGGGTGCATTTTCCTTAACTTTTGTTGAAAAGTTTGGGTTTGGGGTTTCATGGGAATAACATGTTGTATAATGTTAGGATCAAAGGTTTTTAGGTCGTCGTACGTCCAAGCAAAAACATCTTTGAATTCCTTAAACAACTTAATAAATGCTACTTTTTCTTGCTCAGAACAACCCACCCCTAAATTAATGCACTGTGGGTTGTCTTTAGTTCCCAAATTTACTTTTTCATGCGTCAAAGAGGAACTATTCATTTTACAGTTCATTGATTTTCTGAACTTGTCGTGAAGATCATAAAAATTTTCTAATTTAACTACAGATTTTGGGATAGAGTTTACCATGTCTGATGAAGATTCTAGAGATCTCGGATCTGGTAATACTGTAAAGTCACGAAGATTTTCGTCACGGGTACCTTCGTCGATCACCGCGCCCTGGAAGGTTTCTTCCATATGCAGAAAACTTATAATTTGTTGATCGTCATCAAAGACTCTCCAATTCGTGATGTTGTCTGGGACGGACGGTCTGAACAACAGTTCGACAGAAAATGCATTCGGAGATAAGCCTTCTGCAGGAAAATTTTTTGAGGCGACGTTATCTAACAAATCAGCTTCCGAATTATTCAATCTAGGAACATAACTTATGTTAAATGTGGAGAACTTGTTCATTAAATTCCATACCTCAGTTTGGTAGCCTTTAAGGTGCGGAGATAAACAGTGGATATAATTTTTTACCTGTCTAACCATGATTTCCGAATCACCAAAGACAGACAAATTTTTAATGTTCCGATCTAATGCTTTTCTGAGGCCTTGCAGGAGTGCCTCATATTCTGCTGTGTTGTTTGTACATTCAAATTCTATCCAACAAGCAATCAGAGTCTTGTTACCTGTTGGATCGATGAGCACGCAACTTGCACTAGCTCCTTCATTGGATTTTGACCCATCAAAGTACAAAGACCATATTTGATTTTCATCGGTTGCATGTGTCCACTGAGAAGAAGTTGTTGGCTGCATATATGTCAAAATTTCAAACTGTTGTTCTGGGTTAGTGATAGTGGAAGTTTCGGCCATGAAATTACCGAAAAAAGTATCCATCCCCTGTATTTCGGGCGAATCGGTAAAAGGAGTGAATGGTTCATTGGGATCATTTAAATCAGTCACCATGAACTTCAGATAACGTTCATGATTTACCTTGATTCTGTTGGGATTTCCATTCTTGGGTAGCCACAGGTGAGACCAATCCGTCGCAAAATAACCGTGTAATTGTTTTGACCAGTCTCTACTTAAAAACAAACCATAAACTTCTGGGACATCTACAACAATAATATCAATCACTTGATGAACTTTAGGATTAGATGACAATCTTATAAGCACATTTCTTAATTCGCCTATCACTTTAACACTAGTTCGATCAAGCTGGATGGTTGAACTTCGGCATTAATATTTTGACAAACAGAACAAGGCATTATGTTATATGACACACCTAAATCTACCATATAGTTATGTACATTCCTATTGAAAATTTCAAAAGTTAACAAAAATGGAGGGACATTTCTGCGAGTATTAACAGTGGAAGTTTGTTGCTTTTTACTTGCAACCTCTAAAAATGGTTTATCTACATTTGTTACATTATTTACAGGAAGGTCTCTTTTCTCATGAGGCTTAGATGTGGTTTTGATGGAGGCCTTTTGAGAAATTTTGGGGTTGTTTTGAACACCTTTGTTACTGCTCAGATTGCTATTTTTGTTGTTCTTTGCAATATTTTGTAGCATTTTTTGCAGAAGAAAAGGGAATTTTAATAATTCGTAAACAGAGATATTCACCCTAAGATTTTTTAGATATTCAATTAAATCATAATATAAACTTGGGTTTACTGAATTCTATTTAGTCGTCGTAATTTCGGAAGAAGGTTTATTTGTTGTCTTGCTCCTAGTATTGTAAGGATGCACTGTTTCGAAATTAGCTTGAAAAATGCTATCCGAAAAATGTCCAAATTTTTTTGGAGAGGATTGATCTTCCTCTACTGTCTCTTGTTTAGCTACTTCTTCAGGAATCTCGGGAGGAATCAAGTTATCGTGTGCCTCTAGGATTGTTTGAATAACAAATTGCAGGCTTTCTAGATTTAGGCCTTCAGTATTTGAATTAGGTCGGTTGGTGGGAAAAGGCTTCCTAAAAGGGGGTTTGTAAGGCCCTTTGCTCGAAGAAGCTTCTTTAGCCATCTTTTTCAAATCTATAACTTGGTTGGACAGTTTTTGAACGACTTTCTGTAAGTTTTCTAAATCTGAACTTTCAGGTTGAGCTTTGTTTTGGGAAGGTCTAGGGAGGATTTCGATTTTCTTTTTGGAAGATGAACTAGTCTCTATCTCGTTGCTAGTAGTGTCTTTTAAACTGATAATTTCTTTCTTGATCTGACTGGCCTCTTCGAAGGCTTCTAACAACGTGGCTTTCTTGGATCTCTTTACCCAAATGGCTATGTTTTGATGTAAGGATTTCATATAATATGAAATAATAAGATTCTCAGCAGGCATCGAATCTGTGGGGATTCGGTTCTTTAGTGTCAAGAACCTTTGATTAAAGTCTTTGATCTTTTCTTTGGGGTTCATTCTTAAACTAGAAAGCTCCATGACTAGAACTTTAGGAGACTTGTCGTCTCTAAACTTCTCAAGGAAACAAGATTCAAATTTCTCCTATGACACGATGGTGTGGGGCTGTTGGGAAAAGTACCAGGTAGAGGCATTGCCTTCAAAGGTGTAGAGAAACAATCTACAGACTACGTCTTCGTGCTCAACACTACGGAGTCTAATGGCTAACATGAACTTTTTGATGTGATCTTCAACGATCTGTTTGGAGTCTGGGTCAAATTTAGGGAGCCATTTCTCTGGGTGCTTGGGTAAAGGATGTTGAGGCCCAGGTATGGCCACTGCATCTTGGTCGAGCCAGGGTCTAGCGAGATTGTTCGGGTTGGCCATAGGTGTGGGTGGTGTCGAAGGTTGGGATTAGGAACTGCCTTCGTCAGAGGATTCTTCTCTAGAAGAAGAAGGAGATGAAGGAGGTGGTGATGGTGGTATACCAGATCCTCTTACTGCAGGAGTGAGGATTGGATATGTAGGGTTTAAGGTAAGGTCAATACCTCCAAGTTGTTCTCTGATATCAAAGAAGTCTAATAGTTGATTCAAAGTTCGGTTTGGTTGTCTTATACGGGCTAAGGCACTGTGCGTTCTTATGAGAGATTGTTGAACAATATCTTGTATGTCACCACCCATAGGATTTGGAGTTACTGGTTCAACTGTGATCCGTAGATCGTCGTTTGATGTGGTTGTTGTTTGAGGGACAATGTTGTCGTCTGAATGACTTCTAGTTACTATAGGTGAGCGAGTAGGTGGGGGAGGAGTCTTACGACCTCCTCATGCCATTAATAGTTTTCAGGCCCTCCTTCTAGTGCCATTTGTTGACGGGCGAAATTGACCGCTCATCAACTGGAGGAGTGAATCTGGTCCAGGGTTGTCTAATTAACCCAAGTCGTTTGGATTAATCCACTCCGAGGGGTTTAGCGGCTCCGTTGGCCAATCTAAGTCCTAAAGAAAGCAAAAAACAAAACTAAAGAAAATGCAATAACTTGATGAATAACAATCGTTGAAAACTATATATAGATCTAATATATATTTACAGTTTAACTAACTAATATTTATAAAATAACTCTACTTATTATATGTACAATATATACAAATGATTCTATTTCTAATATATATATAATATGTACAAAATATGAATTTTAATCTAAATCCGTGAAAATTGAATATAAATTGATTTTTTAAACAACAGTAAAGCTATTATTTAATCTGTTTATACTCGAGAAATGGAATATCAAACTGTCTAATTGAAAACAGAAATAACAGATAGTAGAAGATGTTTTAACTGCAGGAAATTTCTATATTCATTAAACTAATGAAATCAAACTAACAAACTGACATGTTACCGCATCCAATATTTGTTCACTGTGTAGCATCCAATCTCCCTGTCTAATGAGGTAAACCTGCAACAGATCCTACAATTGCTTCTCATAAATGTGAAGTAGTAATGATGGAATTCGAATGATAGAACATATAAGAGATATGATCACAACAATCTCATAATTTCATAAGCAGCCACATTAAGATAAATCTTGCTGTGAGAACTTGTGTAAAACGTTCAATAAAAGATAAAGATAAATCTCTTAATTCAATTTTGAACAAAATGATTGCTATGTGTTAAATCTGGAACATAAAACATGGATAATATATAAATTTTTATCATACCAATTTGTAGTAAACCACGACAGCGAAAGCAATCATAATCTAATTACAAATTGAAATAATCATGACTTCAATAGAACCACAATACGAAAAAGCTAAAGCTGTGATGAGTACTATATTTCATTTAAGTATGTAAATGAAAAATCCATAGTCTTGCCCCAAGCAGAGATGATCTCATGTTTACAAAATAACATGCTTATATAGGTTCCAAGAACACAATGTTTCCTGTTGATAATATCAAATCTATTCCAAAAATATGGGGGATGCAACCTCCTTGATTTTACTTGATATCAAAATATCAACAGCCTAATCTATTTACTAAAAACACAAAGCTAATAAGGCTGGGAGATCTCAATGGTGCCTCATATCTCCTTGATAATCATGGGTTCCTAAAAACAAATAAAAATGGGAAGATTTTAGATATGTTTTCAATTGTTAAATCAAGCAATTCGAATTTTTCTAACTGGCTATAGAATCTTACGATTCTGTAGCTAGTTATAATTACAACTACAATCATATTTTACTCAACAAACAAAACAAACTAATCCTTATAAGAAAGGTAATTTATTCAATCAAATCGTCTATCCTAACTTGAGAGTGACAAAATCATGCTAAAATTAAAAAAAAAAAAACAATCATACCTCAAATCACAGTATCAAAACATATCAAGCAATCTTGGAGTTTACGATTGCTATTGTTGCCTCTACATTCTTGAAAATGAAAGATCATGTAGTTTTTAGGTGTTTCTCCTTTGCTTGGGTTATGGATTGGAGTCTATTGTTCTCGCTTGTCAACAAATCCACTTGGTCTTTTAAAGATTTAAGCCGAGACTGTAGCAAAGGCACATCCGTATAATACATGTCAATCCAGGATCAACCTTCATCACACTATGGCTGTAGAGACTGTGCATTGGCACTGACAACATTAAGGGTTGGAGAATCGTCCACGTGAAAGGTAGGTTTGTCACAGAGTTGGATGCCAGGAAAATCAGGATTATCCTTTAGACATGGAGGCAGGTTGCTAACATAATCGTAGGGTCTGTCAAGGCAAAGTCCATATGACATTGGATCCTCTTCGGCCAAGAACCTTTCAATTTCTAAATCTAAGTCTTCACTTACCTCAATTTTGTTTTTTGTGTCTGCACAGGGTTTGAATTTATTTCAAGCACATTGTGAAATCAAATGATAGGCCCTTTTATTCTTGTAATTAACATCGATGTTGCCCTTTAGCTTCTTCTATCTGTTTTTTTTAACAATTTTAGTGCAACTCTTTGGGTGCGAACCCGGTTGATTGTTTGGTTGAGTAACATCAAAGTAGGTTGAGGGTTCAATATTAGGGGCAAGATCACAGGGCATGAGCAGTGGAGGAGAGGCGGCAGGTTTCACAAGGGTTTCTATGATAACAGGCTTATCAACCTATCCCAACTCACTATTGCCAAAGCCATTTCGTAAAACAAAAGCATCCCAACAATCGTTGTGTAATTGCAACTGATGCACAAGGATAATTTTAATTAAACCATGATGGAATAAACTCGAATCAAACCTCTTCCTCCTAAACCATTTTCCCATCTTGTACAAACTTCTAAGCAGGAAGTAGGGCATGTTCAATGGGAGGTAAATGAAACTCATAAGCAATTGTAGATGATATAGAAAAACTAAACAAAATCTTCCTTCACACGTAATGAACTGTTTCACAATAGCAAGTAGATCATGCCACCTAGGTTTTAAGGATGAGATAGGCATACCTCGGTCACAACTAGTAATTTTCCATGAGGTGAACATCAAAGTCCAGGGGACCTCTTCAACTTTTGCGTTCTTGAACCATTTTTTCCCGACGGCTGGTAAACCAGTGGTTTGGCTTTAAAACTCCTCAGTTACCTCTAGTTGTACGTCACCTATCTTTGCTCTAGAGCCATCGAAGGTTAATGCGAACTCTTGGGCAACTCTCAGATTGAAACCCTTAAAATTTTCAATGAGCAAACACCAATCATTCCTTTCTAAATCATCCCTAGCATTATCATATGATAGCAAGGTTTGGATGCCATTGGGCTTGATCCTTACCACTAGAGCCATGGCGAATAGAAGGGAATCAACACAGAATTTAGAGGTAGGGTTTCATAAAAAACCACAGAGCCATAGCCCCGAGCTGCAACAAAACAATGCTATGACAGTTCAAACAGTAGGTAGAGGTGTTAATCACCATGTGTGGGAACGAAATCGTGAAGCCCGAGGCCACGTAGAAGAGTAATGGCATGCTGTACTTCATATGACACCTTGGCATTGGGTATGTATGAGGATCATAACACTTGGAAACCATAGTATGCACATTCATAGCTTGATTACAAAGGTAAGTGTATCAAATAAAAGTTGAATAATTAAAAGTTTTATGAATCAAAACTCTATTAATATCAATCGAATATTAATGAATGGAGGTCTTTCACTTATGTAACCAAGGCACGTTTAGAACCAAGGGGTTACAAACAAGTATAAAAATCATGTTAATAGAAAAATATGACAATTCAATAATAGACCATATGAACAGTTTTCCTTTAATAAAAAATCGAAACAAAGTGTCAATTCCAACTGCGAGTTTTCATGCTTACAGTCATGAAAACAAAAATCGAAAGGAAGATATGTAAAAAGCGACAAGTGACAAGTGTCATTTAGTGACAGTGGTCATGATGAGTAATGAAGATTTAGAGACCCTGTGTAGGCACCTTATAAACAATAGAAATTATATTAGGGCTACCAACACCTCTCTACGTAGACTTATCTCTAAAACTTCTCCTAGTATAATCTTTCTACAAGAAACTTTGGTGGCGGCAACAAAGGCAAGAAACTTTATGTATAAGCTCAAACCTGATTGGATGATATGTGCAGTAAGTTCTGTGGGGACATCTAGTGGTCTCCTGGTGTCATGGGATCCAGTTTTATTTGATTTAGAGCATGTTCTAAGCTGTGGTGGTATTTTTTTGTCAGGTTCAAGCTTGTTGGATAAAAGAAAGGTTTCTTTTCTGAATGTTTACAGCCCCTGTTGAGATTGCAATCTTTTCTTGGAAAAAGTGGATGGTAGGGGAATATTAGCCCATGATGATTTGATATTGGCAGGAGATATGAATTTCATGACTTCTTCAGAGGAGGTTTAGGGGGCGTCAACTTTGGTAGACACCTTGGTGACAATTTTTAAGGAAATTTTTATAACAAATAAGCTAGTGGGCGTTGTTCTTGCTAAGGTGGTTCCTACTTAGCACAATTCTAGGTCCGGAGCTGAAGGAATTTCTAAAAGACTTGATTGAATCTATGTGGAAAAGGATCTTATTACGTCATCTTTGAGATACAGAACTTGGGTGGAATATCCCTATCTTTCAAATCACGTACCAGTACTTCTTCAACTGGGCACTGGGATGTTGGCGGTCGCCTATCCATTCAAGTTAAATATATCCTAGTTGCATGAAGATTATTTTTCCATTATGGTTTGGGAAGTGTGGAATGATATATAGTTTCAATAGGTTGAGGGAGCTCAAAGGATATTAGTAGAGAAAATATCTCTTCTAAAAGCTCGGGTAAAGCTCTGGTCCAAGGAAAAACGTTTACAGGACCACTTAGATCTGGAAAAGACTGATGAGGCTTTAAATAATCTTTATTTTCTGAAGACTTAGGGTATAAAAAATGTTGATACTGAACAACAATTGAAGGCACTTGAGGCAGAGCGCAAAAAAATCCTGCTGGATGAGGAAGAGAGATGGTGACAAAAGAGTAGGGCAATTTGGATTAAAAGTGGAGATACAAATACAAAAAATTTCCATTGTTTTTAAAGCTACATGAGAAATAAAAAGTTCATCTGGGAGATAAAGGATGAAGTGGGTCGGCTTCATACGGGTTAGGAGGCCATTAAGGAAGAAGATAATAACTTATTTAAATATTTCTTTCTTGATACATGACAGAATGGCATTCGGGAGAAGATTACAAAAGTAAGGTTGTTTCCTAATCTTGTAAATGAGGAAGATGTTTTTAATCTTGAAAAGTCGTGTACTGGTGAGGAAGCCCTAGAGGTTCTTAAAGGATTTGCAAAGGAAAAAATTCCAAGTCCAGATGGCTGGATTGTAGATTTTTTTCTACATTTTATGAGTTGGTTGGACAGGACCTACTCGATGTGGTTGAGGAAACTAGACTCATAGGTGAGGTAATTAAACCAATCAATTCAACTTTCTTAGCATTGATCCCAAAGTTATTAGTCCCAACACTTTTAGTGATTTCCGTCCAATTGCACTTTGCAACTTATGTTATAAGATCACTGCAAAAGTAATAGTAAGGAGAATCAAGCCTATACTTTCCTGATCATTTCCTAAGGAACAATTGGGATTTCTTGAAGGAAAACAAATTTTAGATGCCATCGGCACTGCTCAGGAGTGTCTTTATAGTATTAAAACAAAAAAACTCCAAGCAATTATCCTAAATCTTGACTTAAAAAAGGCCTATGATTGTAGAAACTGGGATTATTTGAGGTTAATACTATTTCAGTGTGGTTTTGGACTTCCCACAACAAATTGGACCATGGGATGTGTAACCACTACATCTTACGCCATTTTGATAAACAGAGAGGCAACAAATTTTTTTCAGAGCAATAGGGGTCTTAGACAGGGTTGTTCGTTGTCGCCTCTCCTTTTCATTCTTTGTGATGGAAGGACTGAGCCTTTCACTAGAAAAATCATAGGAATATGGAGTTCTCTCAGGGATAAAGGTATCTATATTAATAAAGGTCCTTCACTTGCTCTTCGTGGATGACATCCTTATAATTTCAAAAGCCTCAGTCACAGAATGGGTTGAAATCAATAATATTCTTTGTGTTTTTTGTCGAGTGTCAGGCTTGGTGATTAATGTACAAAAGTATGTCTTCCTCCATACTGAAGTACATCAGGAAACTCTCACAGTTTTAAAAGAATTATATCTTTACTCCTTTAAAGATCTATCTAAAGGTTTCAGTTACCTGGGGTATTTTTAAAACCAGGAAGTTATAAGGCAAAGGACTAGAAATCACTCATTGGAAAGTATGAAAATCGGATTAGTCACTGGTGTAATAGATGGCTATCCCTGGGAGGCCGGTATGTACTAATAAAGGTGGTCTTAGAGAGCCAACCAACCTATTATATGGATTTAGCTCATATTCTGATTTCAGTCCTCAACAGGATTCGAAAATTGATCTTTTCCTTCCACTGGTAATGAAACAAGCATAAGCAAAGCTATCATTTATGCAATTGGGAGACAATCTCAAAACCAAAATTATATGGAGGGTGGGGTCTGAGAAACATTTACATTTTCTACAGGGCCATGGCGACAAATACTTTGTGGAGAGTTATGATGAAGAACAACATTTGGCATCGGATGATCAAAGACAAGTACTTACCCCATGGATCGATGTTGACCTGGTTAAGATTGGCCTCCTCGGTCACATCCTATGGATCCTAGACTTAGAAAAATTTACTTAATACTTTACCTGTGATTTTACATTGGTTGGCATGGAACTCGATATTGGGACACTCCATTTTAATTGGGATGGATGCAATTCTTGGTATGGTGAAGGATTCCATTTTATCAAACAACCTAGTTCTTTCGCTTAATTTAAAAATTTTCTATCTCCTATATCAAACGAGCCGCATTCTTCCCCAGGGTTCGATTAGCTCAATATGGTTAGATAGTTGTAGGGACCATAAATCAACAAGCCTAGTAAAATCTTTACAACTACACATAACATTTCTAACATAGAATTTCAATTTCAACATAGAATTTCTAAGTGCGTATATAATTCATTAGCTTTAAATAAGCATATAATATTTCAGCAAAATTTAACATTTAACTACAGCATGAAAATAACTTAACAAAATTAAATTAAATTACCTCTTCCTGATGTTAATTTCTCCGTTGACCCGGTTGTCCAGCCTGCTGCTTTGTTGTTGCCTGATGCACTGACCAACTCTGCCCAAACTGACTAACCTCCCATCCAGCTAGGAGCATCCTGTCCGACTCCATAGCTCCAGGAAACCGAAAGGAATCCTGGCCCCCATGCCCAAAACCCCCAGCAAACTGGTTCCCCTTGCTTCTGATTCACCAAAAAAAACTCCCCAAAGCCAAACTCCTCACACCAGAGATCTCCACAGAAAATCTCCCACAAAAATATATCCTCCTCAAAATGCTTCCTCCTTCTCCCCACAAAAGAATCCCCTTCCCCCGTAAGACTGTTCCCATCATATTCCCCCTTCATCGACTCTTCCCCCTTCATTAATTTCCTTATCCCTTTATTTATTATCTTATCCCCTTATATTTAATATCTTATCCCTATATTTAATATCTTATCCCCTCCATTTAATGTTTCTCCCCCCGTATATGTAAGTATTTAATAAATTAAATTGTTAATCCCTTTAATTCTTTACTCACATAATTAATAAGTCAATTAATAATTATTTAATCATTGACAGATATGAACAAGTAATTAATAATAATTAATTAGTTAATATTATTTAAGAAATAATTATTGTTTAGCTAACATTTTAGGACAGTCAGATTATCAAATTAATTATAATTAATAATCCTATACATCTATTTAATAAGGGTCGTTACATACACCCACCCTTCAGGAAACTTCATCCCGAAGTTAAGGTATCTCATGGTACAAAGGAAAAGAAACATGGTTCACACATTAATAACAATTAACCGACATTATTAGTAAGTAAGTCAAGAAAACTCATACAT
>ML778503.1:715081-744014 GCA_009831015.1 Picea engelmannii | reverse complement strand
ATCCTTCTAGAAGCGGAAGCTTCTATTAGGTCTTCTTACATCCGCCTTATTCTATTTTATTGAAAGGTCTTATTAATATTGACCTTTATTACATCCGAATACATTGATCTACCTATGTGCGGGTTAGGACCTTAACATAGAGACTATGTCTGTCATATGTAAATCATTGTTAGATTTGTAGAGTTGCTCAAAATAAGAGGCCGCTGAAGATTTGAGTGCCTCCTGTCCGTGAATGGGGTCCTCATTCTCCTGATCTATGGACCAAATGAGCTTTTTGTTTCTGTTTAGATTAGCCACTTTATGAAAAAAATTGGTGTTTGAGTCGCCCCATTTTAGCCAAGTCGCCTGACTCCTGAGGCGCCATCTTTTTTCATCCGCCAGAAGAATAACATTCCTTTTCTCTTCCAAAACTTTAAGGGAAGCGTCTTCATCCAAAGAAAGTGCCACAGTGGTAGATTGGGAGATGAGGTGATTGATCTCGAGCTCAAGTTGATGCAAGGCAAGCTTGTCAGCAACCAATTTTTGTTTTATCCAGCATTTGGTCTGCGCTTTTAGAAAATTTAATTTCCAAATCAGACGCAACTGTGGATTTGAGTCCCTCAGGAACTGCGGGTTCTCCCAAACAGAGTGTACAAGTGCAGAATACTCTGTGTATTCAGCCCAATGATGATTAAATTTAAAAGGGAAAGGCTTGAGGCGGGCTGTAGGATTCAAAGTGAGATAGATGGGCGCGTGGTCAGAGAAAAAGGGGAGGACGACTCCGGACGTGGGGGAGGCCGTCGAATGGAAGAATGTCTCTGAAATCAGGAAACGGTCAAGCCGTTTGGCAATGGCTTCAGCGCCCCTTCTCCCATTACGCCAGGTGGGGACAAGGTTGATAGGTAGGACATCAATAAGATTAAAGGAATTAAAGAGGTCTCTGTAGAGATTTATACCAGTACCTGAAATCGATGTAGAGCCCCATTGTTCATCGGAAGATAGGGTAATGTTGAGGTCACCTCCCAGGATTAGATTAGGGAGGGCGAGGATGCCACTATTGGCTAGTTGGGTCCAGAAAAGGGGTTTGTCGAGGCAAGGGCCATAGACATTTAAAAGTGTCAATACCTGGCTTGTAGCAAGACATCTTCCAGTACAAAGGATGCCTCCACAGGTTAAGTAGGAGGTAAGATCGAAAAGTGCTGGATCCCAAGCCACCAGCATGCCTCCTGAGTTACCAATAGAACTTAAAGCAGCAGAGATCCAATGAGGGTGAAAATGATGTAGGAAATCTCTGGCCGAGTGATCTGTAGAAAGAGTTTTTTGTAAAAAAATGACATCTGTCTTGGAGTGTTCCAGAAGTCTACGGTAGGAAGCAGCCTTGAGAGTGCTCCCGATCCCTCGTATATTCAGAGAAATCAATTTCATTACTTGGAGCGTGCAATGGCCTTCATTGCTCTAAGGGCCTTTCCATCGTGCGCTTGATCTCCCGAGAGTGTAGAATGTGTAGTAGAGCCCTCCTTTTTTTTCCTAGCGCTCCTCGTCTGGAGAGGGGAGAGCTCGATCCCCAGACCTCTCGACCATGCAAAAGATTTAGTATGCGGATCGGAAAGTGTGTTTGAAGACGGTCCCACTTCGGTGGAAGGAGTGATGATCTCATTTCCTCGATATAGAGGGATCTGTGTGTTAATATCCAAGGAGAACTGGGCCACAGAAGTAGAGTTCAGCGTTTCCAATAGAGGAGTATCATCCTCCACAGGTTGATTGTACCCAGGGAGGAGAGTGTGAGTGTCAGGGGCTACAGGGGAGGAGGGTCCTTCCTGCGAAGACGATGGAGAGGTAGGGATTAAGGACGCGGGTAGAGGGGGTGTAGAAGTAATAGTGGAGGGAAGTGTGCCATCGCAGGTAGCTTCTGAGATAGAAGGTTGGGTTTGGACGGCTACCGAGGAGGAGGGTTCAGTATGAATAGAAGGAGCGAGCTAGGTATAAGAGTTGACACATTGTTTTTAGGAGAGAGAGAGGGATTTGTATAGGGTGGGGCAGAGGCGAGCGAGAGTGGACTGGGAATCCGAAAGGTCTGGATGGGGTAAAGTGCAAGGATCAGGGGATTCGTCTAAAAAAGCTAGGGAAGGATCTGTAGACTGATAGGCGGGAGGGTTAAGATACAAATCATCTGATTCATCCAAGTGGGAACTAGGACTCTTACCAGGGCACAATCTGCGAAGGTGACCAGTCTCCCGACAGCGGTTGCATCTGAACGGAATGCCGAGGTAGTCCAGTGACTGAAGGATCTTTCTCCCTTGCCAAACAATCTCAAGAGTTTCTGGCAGGCCTGTAGAAATGTCAATCTCTACCAGCAACCTGCCCATGTGTCTAGGAGAACCTGAACCCGAAGGGGAGTCGAGAGAAATCAGCTTCCCCAAGGAGTTTCTGATCGCTCTTAAGGCTTCCTCGTTCCAGAAATGTAGTGGGAGGCCCGGGAGCAATACCCACAAATGTCGTAGCTGGAAGAAGTCAGTCTCAGGGTTGAAGGCCATGCGCCAACGCTTGAGCATCAAGCTACTGCCTCCAAAGATCCAGAAGGTAGAGAGGAGTAACAAGGCATCTTCTGGTGAGTTGCAGGTGAAACGAAGCCATCCTTTTTTGAGAAAAAAAAATTCCGGCCAGTAACCAAGTAACGGAGACCAGTTGTGCTCGATCCAATCCACCAAGGGGGGGGAGCTCAGACTTTTGTAAGAAATGTGGCCAACCAGAGAACAGGTGGACAATTTGCATAGGTTTTCAAGCCCCACTCCGTCTCCCAACACTAAGCGCCTAGTTTTTTTATTTTCTTTCCAAGCCTTACGACCAGTGGAGGCCTCTTGGTGGGGAGCAGTCTGTGCTAGAAGATTCTGTGGACAGTTTGGTCTAAGAGGAGCAGGGAGGGGCCTAGTAGAATCCCGGGGAGAGGTTGGAAGTGTACACGACGAGGGCACTCTTGACAGAGGGGGGATACTTTTGTTAGCTGTGAGCTCCAGGTCAGAGGCGACAGAGTTTGAAAAATTATTGGAGGGAAAAGTCGAAGTGCTATGGACCAAGGAATCTATATGATCCGAAATGCCCGCCTGGTTCCAAAAGAGGTCGTCGGAAGTAAGCGAGGGAAAATCGGGCAGGGGAGCCATATGACCAGCTTCCGGGGGACCACAGTAGCCCACTGTATCAGTACTGTCGGAGAGGGCTAAGTCTGGGGAAGCAGGAGCTAGAAAACAAGATCGGTCAGAAGGTTGGAGGTCACGGGAAACCTTTTCCTGTCAGAGCAAAGTGGTAGGGCGCGGATAGTGGCCAACAGTCTGGTAGACGATCGAAGAAAAAACAAGAAAAATGATAGGGACTGGGACCAATAAAAGGTGAGGTAAGAGATCAGTGTTCAGGACTCAGCATGTTCAGAGGAAGAGTCTTGCGCAGTATTGGAGTCGGGATTGACTGAATGTCGTGGTTCAGAAAAGCAGTAGTCTCCGACGCCATGAGAGCTTGACGCCTTAACTAACTCTACGACAATGCTATCATAAATAATTTATCACTTTTCATCAAAGCATTGTCTTGACTCTTTCATCGGAGTGTAAAGTTTATTTTCATTCCGAGCACAATTAGAGAAAATTTAAACTTTTATTGTGGCAAGTCCTAACTTTCACGAGATTGAAAAGCAAACTTTTGCTCAGATCATTGGAGGACACTTTTCACTTTTACAAACATTGCACCATCTTAGTTTCCTTTTAACTTTTGTTTCAATGACACGATTGGCGTTTTATTTCACTTTTACAAAACTCAAAGTTTGAACAGCTATCAACTTACATCAGAGTTAAAAGTGAAAATTTTAATTCGATTAGAGAGAAACAATTTCTTTGATAAGATTTATTTGACATTGAATTTTTTTTAGTTTTAATAGAGAAAATATTTAAATAATATAACAATTTGGTTTTAAATAAAATTTCATTAAACTTGAAAATATATGAAATTTATAAGGGAAGAAAATTAAAAAAAAAAGGGGGTGGTGTCTAAATGTTCTTCTTTTTGGCATTTTGCATCATAATCCAATGATATAAATATGGGTGAAATCACAAGTTTATGTTGTTTAAATTTTATTTATGAATGCATAAATGGATTTGGCATCCAACTCAGCCACTCAAATCTACAATTCCAACAATTTTTCAAAGGATTTCAGGTGAAATTGATTGGAAAAATTCACCGAAAAGAGCCAAAAAGTAGAACATTTAGACTACTACATGAAAAAGTAGTACCCAATGTTTTTTTGAATTTTCAATTAAGGGAATTTTGAGGTTAAAAATGAGCCCCAAAACAAAAAAAACATATTATCAAAATCAACTTTAAAAGAACCAATAGAATTTAAGATGATAATATCAACCATCCGATGAAAATTTTTGGAGGGAAAGGGAGAAAAACACTTTTTTTAATCATATTTTTTACTTGTATCCTTATAGGTTTACTCAAAATTCAGATGTAGGAAATTGTTGGATGCATAATTAGTCAAATTATATTTGAATGCAAAATATAATTCTCTCAGTCAAAAATATTTTCCACCTTCATAACCACTACAACTTACCACATGCAATACTAGCAATGGCCCAGTTATGAGAATAGGTAGAACACAAAGTGCAACAATCGACAACCAATGATCTACTCATGCCAATAAGACCTAGTTTTAGCTCTTCCATATTCACAGAGTTAAATGAACATCTATTAAATCATAAATATAAGCACTCATATTGTAAATTATGTGAAGACACAACATCATCAAAAACAATCCCCAATCTTGGATCTTTTGAAAGATTCAAAGGGAAAAGAATGATCACTAAATCACCAAATATTGAACATATATGAAAAAATTCTGCTTGTCCTAACTGCCTCCAGATAATAACTCCTAGAGAACTTAAATTCATGAGGTATCCCTTATGTAAAGAAAGGTAGTCTACATATGGGCAACACAAGAATCCATTTCCAAAAGATCACTTGGCCTTGGCAATTATGCATCCAAATTAAAAGAAGGAAGTCTACTGGATGATCTAGATTTCATACATTATAGAAGGGCCTCTGATGAGAAGCCTCAATTCATAGTTAGGCTTCAGAACTATTCTAACTATCAGACTATATTCATTGCTCAGAATTTAAACGATATAGTACAAGATATTTTGCAGACAAAAGTGCATTTCTCAAATATGCATATTGAATTAGATAAATTCAATCACAGAACTTCTCTACACAGTCACGAAATATGGGAAATTAATAAGAAACCTGATGTGATAATGGAAGTACCTGATGTGATAATGGAAGTAGTCACTAATTTGAATTTTTTTTTGCATTAAAAAGAAATATATTCTCCTCCCCTACCTATCCAAGAAGTTGAAACATAGACTTTCCATTTCTTTGGACCTCAGTCCAGAGGAAAATAATCAAGTTCTAAACACTTCCCACTTAAAGGATTGGATATATCCAATCCCAAAATCCAAAAGATAGACAATGCTACAAAATTAGCACGGGAGAAACTATTGATGATAAGAACCTGAATTTCTGAAATCAAAATGGTTAGGACATAACAACCTGAAGGTTCGGGTACAAAGATTCAGAAATTCCCTATAATGTTGATGATGAAAGTGTAGGAAAACCTTTCTAGTCTGCTTGGGAAATTGGCGCCATGCAAAATATAGATTTAGTAAAAGGGTCCCATATGATCTAGCAGACTCTGAAAATTTCCAAGTTTTAGTTGAGAAAACATTGACCCTGCTCCATTGACCAATTTCAATTATAGGTCAAAAATCTAAATAATGATGGTTATCCAAAAATGGTTAGTATGGGATAAAACAAATATATTGTAACATCCCGCTCTTGCGCACTGAGAGAACTTATTCTTTAAGGAAACTTTATCGCAAGTGATCCGGATTATTATGCTATTAAAACATTTGATTTTGATTATGAGGCGTTATGAGTTGATGTCATGTTGTTTTTCTGCACTGACATAGACAGGTGCTATTGACTCAGTTTTACTGAGTGTACAGGATTTCAGACCTCGAGGATGCAGAGGCATCGATGGAACCCCTTGGACTCCGGATTGAGTCGGAGAGTGAACTAATGGCATTTGATTGTTTTATATGTGATATTAGTGCATCGGATTAGATGATATGATATGGATATATTTCTGACATGATTTGTTGATGATGCAGGTTGACGATAGCTTATCGACCAAACTCACATGTGGAGTAGAGGGGGTCACGCTCGACTACCAGAGATGTTGAGGGAGAGGTGTGGACAACATCCCTTCCATAGCCTACTAGCACTCTCATCGTGGCTCGAACTGTAGGTTAACGATTACCTAGTTCGAGAGGACCCACAATGTCGTGAGGGCAAACTGCGACAATCACTCACGATGATTCTAAGGGGCATGCAATAAGGCAGGGGCCTTATTCCTTAGAGGCCCTTAGTCTCCCACACGATCACCTGGTGGAGTGTTGACTCTAAGGATTATTGATGTCTACCAAGTCAGTTAAGAGGCGAGTGGCACCCTTGGAGCACGTGGTGCATCCTGAAGGGCACGTCACGCAAGAAAAATGGAAAGCGGTGAGTGGCACCCTTGGAGCACAAGGTGCATCCTGAAGGGCACGTCGCACAAGAAAAATGGAAAGAGGTGAGTGGCCCCCTTGGAGCACGTGGTGCATCCTGAAGGGCACGTTGTGTGGTTATTTAATAAATGAATGAACCTAGATGGCCTTAGGACGAATAACATGATAAGAATTTTTTAAAACAATTCCCCTAATAAAATGTTGCCCAGCACGAAAATTAAAGTCTAGGTCTAAATTATACTGGTGGTAAAATTTTATCTATTTGTTTAAAAATAATAATAATTTATCTCTCTCTCTCTCTCTCTCTCTCTCTCTCTCTCTATATATATATATATATATAATGATGATAATCTTCTTTAATCTTATGATAAGAAGGGAGTAAGCAATTTAATTGTTTTATAAAAATCTTTTGGGATAAAATTTAAAAATAAGGAAATAATTTTTTTACTATATTATGCTAATTAAATATTTATTCATTAAAAGGAAAAAGGGAAAAAGGGTAAGTTTCTGCACATGCCTTTCTGAGTTTAAATATAAAGGGGAAAGAGGGAAATCTAAAATAATTAGGAAACTAGGAAAAGAGGGAAACATAAAAAGAAAAGGGAAACACAAAGGAAAAAGCAGAAAGTCAAACTTAGTAAGGTATCTAGCATTTACAAACTTTCTAAATGAACTCAACTAGTAAATTGGTAAGTGGGAAAGTCATTAAAACTTGTAAGGGAATATGAGGACACCTAGGAGCGATTCTAGGAGTGCCTTTAGGTGAGTGATGGAAATAGGGGTAATTAATTAATTAATTAAATTGTTTTATGTAGGAATGAATGGGATGGGTGACACTTGTATGGGGAGGATTTTTATGGATTAAATTATTAAACTTTAATTTAAATGGGATTTTGGGAAAGTAAGGGACTTCAAAACTCTATATAATGGAGGGAGGAGAAGGATGATGGATGTCTTCTGTTTGCATAACGTTACCCTACAGAAATATCTACTTGACTTACTTAGCTTGTGGGAATTGGGATACCCAGCTCGGTGAGGAGTGGTAGCTCGGCCTTGTGAGGCGAGCTAATTCTCTGGTTAGTGTGCATGGCCCCTTTGCAGCTCGGGGGGCTAAGGGGGAAGAAGAGTACCCCTAGTGTTGGCTGGGAGGTATCGGTGAAGTCTCATCGGTCGACAAACGAGAGTTGCATGAAGCGTGTGGGACATCAACTCAGAGCGGACGTTTGGGCAACGATACGATTCCTTTATTGTTGGATGGTAGATTTTTAGTATGATATATGCCTTTAGTTCTACATGTTTAATTGGGTGCGGAAAATGATTGTCTTAGTATTCTAGTTGATGACTGAAATTTTCCCATAGTTGTTAGCTCGATGTTGGTTTTCCCATGGCCTTCGATCCCTGCATGTCTTGATCGTCCTGTGGTTGAATGATTGTGATGATTAAAGTTATGTTTCCTTCGTCCCTAGCTCACTAGTCCTCGCCTGAGCAATAGACCAGGAGCATGATCTACGGTCGTCGCTTCGGCGTTAATAGACCTATGGATCTCAACGCCCTGCTTTTCTGTGCGTGGATGATGAGCAAAGGATGTTCCTGTCAACTGTCTACCTTTGATATTTGTCCTTGGCTGATGGTTCTTTTTGTGCCCTGATGCGTTTATTTAACCCTGCAAATTTGATTGTTGGTGAAGTTTTTCTTTAAACTCAGCATGTTTATATCTCGTCGTTATCTCGTTTTTACCCCGTTTTTATATCTTGATGGATCAATTTTAACCCTGCATTTTTATTCTTGGATAAATTATAACTTTGCATTTTGTATTGAAGGATAAATTTTAACCCTGCATTTTTGTTCGTGGATAAATTATAACTTTGCATTTTGTATTGAAGGATAAATTTTAACCCTGTGTTTTTACTCTTGGATAAATTATAAATGTGCGTTGTGTATTGATGGATAAGTTTAACCATGTGTGGTTTTTGATGGCCATTTCACTGTGCCCCTTTTTCATTTCTCTGCACCTTAAATTTATGATGATGATGTCAGTCTGCGATGTTCAATTGATTGACAGCCTTTGCTTGACTGAGTTTTGATGGACAACCTGCGCAAGGGAATTAACCCATCTTAAATTATGACATGTTACAAACGAAACCTCTTTTCTTTCTTAAGCTAGCATCTAGACGCCAAATTCCAAGAGTGTTAGAATGCCAATTCCATATTTGCAACCAGGTGACGGTTATGTGCTCTTCTTGACTTTTGCTTCCAACAAAATTATGCTTTTATGGACTCCGGGACTGCTAAATTTGTTTAGATAAAGAAACAATCCTCAACCTGTGACCATATCCTAAGTAACCCTGTGTTGAATGCGATTTTACTTTACTCGTGCTCGAATTTGACAGGTCGGATGTTTGATTTTAGATGGAATTCCATAGATGGGACCCCAACATATTATTTTACCATGATTTTATTACCACGATTAAACTGTTACACATATTTTATTCTTTACTGATACCACAATTGTATTACCACGATTTTATGACACAGATTATATTACCATGATTTTTACTGTCACAGATCTTATCTCTTTGTTGTTACCACGATTTTGATACCACAACTTTATTCTGGCAATGCAATTTTATTTTTTGGAAAATACAAATTAATTTGATGGAAACTACTTCTTTAATGAATAACGACTTGCTTAATGGCAACGCAAATGTATTCCTGGAAAATGCAGTTGTAATTAATGGCATTACGAATTATATTGATGGCATTGTGATTACATATATTCCTTCCTGTTGTACGTGTTGTACATCGAGTCGCCATTGTCTGTCCCGCGAGTTTTGTTTCTTACCTGACGACGCTGCCTTCTCTAGGAATGCGTTACATTTAATTTTTCCCTGAGACTTCTGAAGGCGTTTTCATTGCCTAATCTCTTACTCATCTATTTATGTATTGATGCATATCCCCATATCTCTTTCTCAACTATTTATGTGTTGATGTGTATCCCCGGATCTCTTGCTCATCTATTTATGTATTGATGCGTATCCCCAGATCTCTTGCTCAGCTATTTAGTCATTGATGCATATCCCTTGCAGAATACTGCTCTGCATTTTATTTATTATTGTAATTCATTTATAGTTTAATCATGTATTCTTGAGTTGAATGCCTGGTAATTATTATTGAATTTTTTTATCATTTTAGTCATGTATTCCGGCCTTGAATGAGTCAAATCTAGGTATTCCTAAGGGTTAAGTAGATTGCAATTTATATAACTATTCATGTGTAAATGCCTTGTTTTTATGATTGCAAATTAATTGTTATTTAAATCATGTATTGCTACGTTGAATGCGTAGTATTTATGTATTCCTTAAGGCTATTTATGTTTTAGATTTGTACATAAGGTCACTTAGATTAGCAAGGTTAATGACTAGTAGTCATTTAGGCTTGCTAATTTAGACATGTAATAAAAGTTAAATTGACATGTAGTTATTGTCTAACTTGGTAAATTAGACTCGTTAAATTAGATTGGTGTGTATGAACTTACTTGCAATTTAGACTTGTTGAATTTAATGTTAATATAGAACTATAATGGGTGGACTAATTGAATTTTGACTTAGTTTTACATTGGTAATCGATGTTAATTTAGATGGTCAGTATTGACTATTTTAGACTAGGTGATTGGTCAGGTCTTGGACAACGTCGTGTATTGGCTTGTGTCATCCCTTGTCTTCGCCCTCTGGTGTTTTGTTGACATGTTGTTGTGGTATGGGTGTGTTTTTCCTTTCGGTATTTGGTTTCTAGTGTGTCGGATTTATCTAGAGTCCTCGGTCCTGATAGGATGTGTGGTGCCAAGGTTGTCGATGCGTCTATCACCTAGGTATGACATGATTCCTGATGAGGGGATCATCGCACGCCCTATGGGATAGCAGCGAATGAAAACCTGGCTGGAGTCGGTGCGTGTTGCAGAGTGTTGTCGAGTGTGGTAAGTCTCTTGGGCGCATGGGTGGAACGCCTTCATGCGTTTGGTTTGTGCGCCTTGAGATTCTAGTCTTGTTCATCAATGTCATTGTGTCGGGAAGGGGAAGTTGTCCTTTAGCTTGTAGGAGTGTCTTGTTTGCATTGGGCGAGTAGTCATTCCTCCTTGTTGTCCTACGCATGTTTCACCCAGTTTCCCTTGTGCCGGTGAGTGGAGTCATAGTTGCCTGTTGCCTGGGCTGCGTGCTTGTGTTCATCGTCTATGGTGTGATTAAACTATTTTCATCATCGCCTTCTTGCCCAAAAACAAAAACAAAAAATTCACTTCTGCTTCGCTTGTTGTCGTAACGATGGGGACGTTACATATGGTATCAAAGTAGGTTCGACCCTGAGACTGTGGATAGCCAGGCTTTCCACTACAATAAACCAGTGAGTAGTAACCCTTGCATTCTTTAAAAATGTTAACGTGTCCGTGCGATGATCGCATTTAGAGGATGCCTCAGAGGTTCACAACGTGGTGCTGTGGGAGGAGGTGCGACGCCTCCAGAAGTTCCCACACCCTCAGAGTCGAACCCCCAAGGGGAAGAGAAATTCCTTGGACTGGATTCTCTTGTTGTAAGGGATGATGATAGTCTAACAAGGCCCTTCCAGGTAATGTCTAAGGGCCTTGATTCACCATCAGTGCTGAGTTGAGGTCAAGGCACCTATACCCCAGAGGGTCAACAACGTGCCCCAGCTAGTACCGTTATCATCCATCGAGAACTCAAAAGAGTTGATTTATCGAGTCCTTGTGTGTCATGGATGGCTGTGTTGTTGAGGCATGGTTGTAGAGAAAATCATTATGCTTCATGCTTCGTGATTACGACCTCCAGCATGAAGGTCCTCTTGGTGGTCTTTTAATTGAAAAGGAATGCTCTTCTATGGTGGAAGATGCCCTGCCACTTTGAACATGGCCTTCGATGACATGTCATGGGAATTGTTCCAGGAACGGTTCCATAAGAGGTATCTTTCTGAGGAATTCATTGAGCATCAACTCAACGAGTTCGATGCCTTGCGATAGGGCGACCGTACGGTGCTGAGTACGAGGCCCATTTTTGGAGCTGCTTCGGTGTGCTCCGCACCCTCACCTAGAAACTTAAGGTCAACAAGTTTGTGTTAGCCTTAGCATTAGAATTTAGCTTCTACTTCGAGTACCAGGATTACTGGACTGAAGAAAGTATGTTGGAATGTGGGGAGCCACATTCTAGCGCGACTGCCCAGTGAAGGGGACTAGAGCATCTGGATCAGTCAGACCCACTACCATAGGAGATTTGGGTAAGGCCCATGGGATTCATGTAGTGGTGAATAACCGCAAGGCAGAGCACCAGTCAACTGTTCTCGAGGCGTCAAGTACCGTCGCTGACCAGACCCTTAGTATTTTGATAGATCCTGGTGCTATTGAGAGTTTCATTTCTAGTGTAGCAGTAAAACAGATTAAGGTAAAGACAGTCGAACAAGAAGAGTTTAGCTTCGTAGAGATGGCCTCTGGAGCCAAACAGAAGGTTGGAGGAAAGGTTACGGGCTGTACCCTTAACCTGGGAGAGTTTGTCAGCAGGGCCAACCTGTACGTCACGATATTAGGATCTTATGATGTCGTGATTGGTATGGACTAGTTGGAATCACATGAAGCGATACTCAAATGTAAGATGAAACGATTGAGCTTGGTCGATGATGAGGGACAGAGACGTGTGATTGTAGGATGGAACCAGGGATTTTCCCTGAGGTTCATCTCTTCCTTGTAGCTACGGAAGAGCTTGTGCAAGGGATGTAAGCTTTATGCGATCCTTGCATTAAACGAGAAGTGATTAGTGGAAGGTCTAGAACACCTTCCTGTGGTGAGAGAGTTTGTAGATGTCTTTCCGGAGGAGTTACCTAGGATGTCATCAAAGAGGGAATTGGAGTTTACTATAGACCTAAAACCGAGGACTGAACCGATAGTTAGAACGCCTTATCGGATGTCGACCCAGGAGTTACGGGAGTTGAGAATGCAACTGAAGGAGTTGCTAGACTTGGGACTGATATGTACGAGCGTGTCACCATGGGGTGCACCTATTATTTTCATATGAAAGAAGTATGGGTTGTGGAGGCTCTGCATTGACTACTGTTAGTTGAACAAGGCAATAATCAAGAATCAATATTCATTGCCAAGGATTGATGATCTGTTCGATCAGATGAAGGGCGCGACGGTGTTCTCAAAGATCGACTCGTGATCAGGATACCACCAGTTACATATTAAGGAGGATGATGTCCCTAAGACCACCTTTAATATGAGGTTTGGACATTACGAGTTTACTATTTTACCGTTTGGATTGACGAATGCCCTAGGGTTATTCATGAGTTTGATGAATGGGGTGTTCCGCTAGTACTTGGACAAGTTCGTCCAAGTATTCATTGATGATATTTTGATTTACTCTCGGATGATGGAGAAGCATGATGAGCACTTACGCTTGGTACTACAATGCTTGCGAGAGCATAAATTGTATGGGAAGTTGTCCAAATGCTCATTTTATCAATCGAAGATTCACTACTTAGGGCATGTCATATCCAACAAAGGTATCATCGTGGATCCAACAAAGGTCGAGGCTATTATGGAATGGCCTGCACCGACAAATGTCCTGGAAGTACGTAGCTTCATGGGTTTAGTAGGATACTATCGACGATTTGTCGAGGGTTTTTCGAATATAGCAAATCCTATCACGGAATTGCAGAAGAAGAACAAGAAGTTTGTTTGGACCACGAAATGTGCGGAAGCATTTCGAAGGCTCACAGAGTTGTTGACAACAACACCGATACTAAAATTCCCTGACATGGATGCAGACTTCTTAGTATGCACTGACGCATCCAAGGAAGGCTTAGGCGGAGCCTTGATGCAATACGGATGAGTGATCGCTTACATATCGAGGAAACTGAGAAGGTAGGAGGAGAACTATGAGACGCATGATTTGGAGTTGTTAGCCATCGTGTATGCCTTGAAGGTTTGGAGACACTACATTGTTGGATGAAAATTTGAACTAAGGACTGACCACTGTGGACTACAACAAATATTTATGCAAAGCGATCTGAACATGCGACAATGGCGTTGGTCGGATTTTCTTAGCGAGTACGAATTTGATATTACTTACATAAAAGGAACAGTGAACCGAGTGGCACATGCATTGAGTCAGAGACCACACATCTTTTTGGTGTTTCCTCTTCAGACGAACCTATGTGAAAAGATTCTAACTTTACAGCATGACAATGACTGGTACAAAGAGGTTGACGGTTTTATTGGACAAAACACAATGATGGTACCAAGATTTGAAGGATTTATGTTTGACGACGATGGATTATTGAGTTTTAAAAATCAAATTTACGTACCACCGAATGACGAGTTGAGGAGCTTGATCCTAAGTGAGGCTCATAGAGTAGTATACATGGCTCACCCGGGAGTCACAAAGATGAGGGCGGACCTTAAACCCTTATTCTTCTGAAAGGGAATAAAGGTCGACATAGTCAACTATGTGGCCATATGTCTAGAATGTCAGCAGGTAAAGGCTGAACCTGGACACCCAGCATGATTACTACAGCCACACGCTATTTCGAAATCGAAATGGGAGGTTATTTTGATGGATTTTAATGTTGGATTTCCACTGACGGCAAGGAGACACGACTCAATTTTCTTAGTAGATGACACTCTGATGAAGATTTCTCATCTATTCTTGTGCGTACGACATATCAGACACCTAACATAGCTAGAGTTTTCATCAGTGAGATTGTGAGGCTGCATGGCGTGCCTAAGAGGATTATATTCGATCAAGGATTGGTGTTTACTGGACGATTTTGGACTAGTTTCCAAGAGGCCTTGGAAACCCAACTTAGCTCTAGTACAACGTATCACCCGGGGACTGATGGGAAGACCAGACGAACAAACAAAACCTTGGAAGACATGTTGTGCATGTATGTGATGGACCAACATAAAGGTTGGGAATAATTCTTGCCACTGGTAGAATTCGCTTATAACAACAGTTACCAAAGCGCCATTAAGATGCTGGCTTTTGATTTTCTTTATGGGCAACCGTGTCGGGAACCTTGAGTTGGGATCGGCTTGAGGATAGGGTCTAGGTGGGACCTGAAGTGATCCAAGAATTGGAATATTAAATGAAAACTTTAAGACAAGGGATCAAGGAAGTGCAGGATCGACAGAAGAGTTATGACGATGCACGTCGGGTCGACCATAGTTACGATGTGGAGATCGAGTATTTTTGCGGCTAAAACCATATAAGAGTTCGATCAAGTTGGAAAAAGGGGCTAAACTATCTCCTAGGTTCGTGGGATCCTACGATATTGTGGAAAAGAGAGGCCCATGACCTAATGACTAGCCTTGCCTGATTCTTGAGGCGTATGCACGATGTCTTTCACGTCTCTATTTGAGACAATACAATTAATGATATTACACGTGTTTTGACTTGAGCACCTTGCGAGTGTCGGATGGGGGTGCGCTCACGGCTGAGCCGATCCACATCCTAGATCATCTCATTCGACAGCTACGGTGTCGAACAATAGATGAGCTCAAGGTCCAGTGGGACAACTATAGTCCGCACTCAGTGACCTGGGAGGACGCATATGATATGCACCAACAGTTTCCATTTTTTTTTTATAAATAGACTCATGATACTATGATACACATTATTTTGGCACTTATACTGTGAAACTTCAGGACAAAGTTTAGACCAAGAGGGGGTGTATGTAACATCCCTCTCTTGCGCACTGAGCGAACTTATTCTTTAAGGACACTTACTCGCAAGTGATCCGGATTATTATGCTATTAAAACATTTGATTTTGATTATGAGGTGTTATGATTTGATGTCATGTTGTTTTTCTGCATTGACATAGACAGGTGCTATTGACTTGGTTTTACTGAGTGTGTAGGATTTCAGACCTCGAAGATGCAGAGGAATCGATGGAACCCCTTGCACTCTGGATCGAGTCGGGGAGTGAAATAATGGGTTTTGATTGTTTTATATGTGATATTAGTGCATTAGATTAGATGATATGATATGGATAAATTTCTGACATGATTCATTGATGATGTAGGTTGACGATAGCTTGTTGACCAGACTCACATGTGGAGTAGAGGGGGTCACGCTCGACTACCAGAGATGTTGAGGGAGAGGTGTGGACAACATCCCTGCCACAGCCTACTAACACTCCCGCTGTGGCTCGATTTGTAGGTTAATGGTTACCTAGTTTAAGAGGACCCACGATGTCATGAGGGAAGTTTGCGACAGTCGTTCATGATGATTCTAAGGGGCGTGCAATAAGGCAGGGGCCTTATTCTTTAGAGGCCCTTAGTCTCCCACAAGATCACCTAGAGGAGTGTTGACTCCAGGGGTTATTGATGTCTACCAAGTCAGTCAAGAGGCGAGTGGAACCCTTGGAGCACGTGGTGCATCCTAAAGCGAACGTCGCGCAAGAAAAATGGAAAGCGGCGAGTGGAACCCTTGGAGCACGTGGTGCGTCCTGAAAGACACATCGCGTAAGAAAAATGGAAAGAGTTGAGTGGTCCCCTTGGAGCACGTGGTGCGTCTTGAATGGCACGTCGTGTGGTTATTTAATAAATGAATGAACCTAGATGGCCTTAGGACGAATAACGTGATAATAATTTTTTAAAACAATTCCCCTAATAAAATGTTGCCCAACACAAAAATTGAAGTCTAGGTCTAAATTATACTGGTGGTAAAATTTTATCTATTTATTTAAAAAAATATATATCTATATCTATATCTATATCTATATGTGTGTGTGTGTGTGTGTGTGTGTGTGTGTGTGTGTGTGTGTGTGTGTAAAAATAAAAATAAAATATATAATGATGATAATCTTCTTTAATCTTGTGACAAGAAGGGAGTAAGCAATTTAATTGTTTTATAAAAATCTTTTGGGATAAATTTTTTAAAAAGGGAAATAATTGTTTTACTATATTATGCTAATTAAATATTCATTCATTAAAAAGAAAAAGGGAAAAGGGTAAGTTTCTACACATGCCTTTTTGAGTTTAAATAAAAAGGGGAAGGAGGGAAATCTAAAATAATTAGGAAACTAGGAAAAGAGGGAAACATAAAAAGAAAAGAAAAATATAAGGGAAAAAGAAGAAAGTCAAACTTACTAAGGTATCTAGCATTTAAGAACTTTCTAAATTAACTCAACTAGTAAATTGGTAAGGGGGGAAGTCATTAAAACTTGTAAGGGAATATGAGGACACCTAGGAGCGATTCTAGGAGTGCCTTTAGGTGAGTGAGGGAGATAGGGGTAATTAATTAATTAATGAAATTATTTTATGGAGGAATGAAGGGGATGGGTGACACTTGTATGGGGAGGATTTTTATGGATTAAATTATTAAAATTTAATTTAAATGGGATTTTGGGAAAGTAAGGGACTTTGAAACTCTATATAATGGAGGGAGGAGAAGGATGATGGATCTCTTCTATTTTCATAATGTTACGCTGCAAAAATTTGTACTTGAATGACTTAGCTTGTGGGAGTTGGGATAACCAGCTCGATGAGTAGTGGTAGCTCGGCCTTGCGAGGCGAGCTGGGAGCTAGTTGATTCTTTGGTTAGTGTGCATATCCCCTTTGCATCTCAGGGGGATAAGGGGGAAGAAGAGTACCCCTAGCATTGCCTAGGAGGTACCAGTGAAGTCTCATCGATCAACAAGAGGGAGTTGCATGGGGCGCGTGAGACATCAACTCAGAGCAGGCGTTTGGGCAACAATATGCTTCCTTTATTGTTGCATGGTAGATTTTTAGTATGATATATGCCTTTAGTTTTGCATGTTTATTTGGGTGCGGAAAATGATTGTCTTAGTATTCTAGTTGATGACTGAAATGTTCCCATAGCCGTTATCTCGATGTTGGTTTTCCCATGGCCTTCAATCCCTGCATGTCTTGACTGTCCTGTGGTTGATTGATTGTGATGATTGCGGTTATTTTGCCTTCATCCCTAGCTCACTCATCCTCACTTAAGCAGTCGGTCAGGAGCCTGATATACGGTCGTCACTTTAGCGTTAATAGACCTATGGATCTCAATGCCCTTATTTTTTGTGCATGGATGATGAGCGAAGGATGTTCCTGTTAGCCGTCTACCTATTATATTTGTGCTTGGTTGATGGTTCTCCTTGCGCCCTGATGCGTTTATTTAAACCTGCAAATTTGATTGTTGGCGAAGTTTTTCTTTAAACTCGGCATGTTTATATCTCGTCGTTATCTCATTTTTACCCCATTTTTATATCTTGATGGATCAATTTTAACCCTGCATTTTTATTCTTGGATAAATTATAACTCTGCATTTTGTATTGAAGGATAAATTTTAACCTTGCATTTTTGTTCTTGGATAAATTATAACTCTGCGTTTTGTATTGAAGGATAAATTTTAACCCTACTTTTTTACTCTTGGATAAATTATAAATCCGCGTTGTGTATTGATGGATAAGTTTAATCCTGTGTGGTTTTTGATGGCCATTTCTCTGTGCCCCTTTTTCATTTCTCTGCACCTTAAATTTATGATGACGATGTGAGTCTGTGATGTCCAATTGATTGACATCCTTCGCTTTACTTAGTTTTGATGGACAGCCTGTGCGAGGGAATTAACCCATCTTAAATTATGACCTGTTGCAAACAAAACCTCTTTCCTTGCTTAAGATAGCATCTAGACGCCAGCTTCCAAGAGTGTTAGAGTGTCAATTCCATATTTGCAACCAGGTGATGGTTATGTGCTCTTCTTGACTTTTGCTTCCAACAAAATTATGCTTTTATGGACTCCGAGATTGCTAAATTTGTTTAGATAAAGAAACAATCCTCAACCTGTGACCATATCATGTGTTGAATGCAATTTTCCTTTACTCATGCTCGAATTTGACAGGTCGACTGTTTGATTTTAGATGGAATTCCGTTGATGGGACCCCAACATATTATTTTACCATGATTGAACTGTTACACGGATTTTATTCTTTACTGATACCATAATTTTATTACACAGATTATATTACCATGATTTTTACTATCATGAATCTTATCTCTTTGTTGTTACCATGATTTTGATACCATGACTTTATTCTGGCAATGAAACTTTATTTTCTGGCAAATACGAATTAATTTGATGGAAATTACTTCTTTAATGAACAACAACTTGCTTAATGGCAACGCGAATGTATTCCTGGCAAATGCAATTGTAATTAATGACATTACAAATTATATTGATGGCATTGCGATTACATATATTCCTTCATGTTGTGTGTGTTTTACAGTGAGTCACCATTGTCAGTCCCACGAGTTTTGTTTCTTACCTAACGACGTTGCCTTCTCTAGGAATGAGTTGCATTTAATTTTTCCCTGAGACTTCTAAAGGCGTTTTCGTTGCCTAATATCTTACTCAGCTATTTATGTATTGATGTGTATACCCAGATCTCTTTCTCAGCTATTTATGTGTTGATGTGTATCCCCAGATCTCTTGCTCAACTATTTATGTATTGATGCGTATCCCTAGATCTCTTGCTCAACTATTTAGTCATTGATGTGTATCCCTTGCAGATTACTACTCTGCATTTTAGTTTGAATGTGTTTTTTTTATTATTGTAATTCATTTATAGTTTAATCATGTATTCCTCTGTTGAATGCCTGGTAATTATTATTGCATTTTTTTTATCATTTCAGTCATGTATTCCGGCCTTGAATGAGTCGAATCTATGTATTCCTAAGGATTAAGTAGATTGCATTTTATATAACTATTCACGCCTAAATGCCTTGTTTTTATGATTGCAAATTAATTGTTATTTAAATCATGTATTGCTCTGTTGAATGCGTAGTATTTATTTATTCCTTAAGGCTATTTATGTTTTGGATTTGTACTTAAGGTCACTTAGATTCGCAAGGTTAATGACTAGTAGTCATTTAGGCTTGCTAATTTAGACATGTAATAAAAGTTAAATTGACATGTAGTTATTGTCTAACTTGGTAAATTAGACTCCTTAAATTAGATTGGTGTGTATGGACTTACTTGCAATTTAGACTTGTTGAATTTAATGTTAATATAGAATTGTAATGGGTGGACTAATTGAATTTTGACTTACTTTTAGATTGGTAATCGATGTTAATTTAGACGGTCAGTATTGACTAGTTTAGATTGGGTGATTGGTCGGGTCGTGGACGACATCGTGTATTGGCTTGTGTCATCCCTTGTCTTCATCCTCTAGCGTTTCGTCGACTTGTTGTTGGGGTATGGGTGTGTTTTTACTTTCGGTATTTAGTTTCTATCGCGTCGGATTTATCTAGAGTCCTCGGTCCTAATAGGATGTGTGGTGCCAAGGTTGTCGACGCGTCTATCACCTGGGGACGACATGATTCCTGATGAGGGGATCATGTCACGCCCTATGGGATAGCAGCGAATGAAAACCTGGCTGGAGTCAATGCATGTTGCGGAGTGTTGTTGAGTGTGGTAAGTCGCTTGGCGCATGGGTGAAACGCCTTCATGCGTTTGGTTCGCGCACCTTGAGGTTCTAGTCTTGTTCGTCAACGTCGTTATGTTGGGAAGGGGAAGTTGTCCTTTAGCTTGTAGGAATGTCTTGTTTGCGTCGGGCGGGTAGTCGTTCCTCCTTGTTGTCCTACGCATGTTTCACCCAGTTTCCCTTGTGCCAGTGAGTGGAGTCGTAGTTGCATGTTGCTTGGGATGCGTGCTTGGGTTCGTCATCTATGGTTTGGTTAAATTCTTGTTGTCATCGCCTTCTTGCCTAAAAAAAAAAAATTTCACTTATGCTTCGCTTGTTGTCATAACGATGGGGACGTTACATATATATATATATATATATATATATATATATATATATATATATATATTGGACATAGTAAGTTGGGGAGAACTTGCTCTCAAAATAACTTGGGGTTTTATGGGAAACCTTGAATTATGGCGGGCTAGGCTAATTGAAGTTGATAAACTCCATATCATGGAAAGTGATAAGCCTATTGAAGAAACCAACAAGGCCATGGTGCATGAATTTTATGGTCAAGCTATTTTATGGTCAATCTAATATAGACATGAAACTTTATGTTGATCTATTTATGAACCATAAATTATGTAGTCTAAAATATCTTGTTGAATTTTATTGCACAATGCAAGATCTCTTGTACAAAACCCATGATCCTAATAATGTTTCCTATCTCATAAAATACCTTTCTACAATGCCTAGCCACATACCCGACCTTTTCAGAGAAATATTTGAAGCTAAAATTATTCATATCGATGAACTAAAATTATTAATATCGATGAACTGTCCTTAGCAGGCTTGCAATAAGAAATAATGAAAACTCTACATAAAGAATGCATGCATAGAAAAAATACAAAATCAACTAAAAAACAACTAGGTTTTAATCATTTTGTTTTCCACATATGTGATGAAACATACCATCTCAGATGTCATAAGAAAAATAAAAAAAAAAACATGGTTGTGGAAAATATTACATTTGTAAATGGTGCAAGTCTAGATCATTTCACCCAGGATATAAATTCAAGTGATCTAGAAAATTTTATAAACATGATCAACCACCTTGAAAGAGTTACTTTAAAAGGTGTAACTTTTCTAATAAGAAAAATAACTGCTGCATCTTCCATATTCCTGGCCATTGGGAAAATCAATGTCCTCTATGAGGAAAGACAAAACATCAATTCAAACTCATGGAAATTTTCACTCATTCTTATGATCTTGCGGACTGGGATCCTGTCTCTTCTCATTTAGAAGGTGAATTCTTTTCAATCACTGACTCTTTTGATGCCAACTCCGACAATTCTTTTACTCCAACTATACCTAAATTATATATTTCTGACTCCATCGCTTTTAATGATGATATTGATTTTCTTTCCATTCCAAAAATAAAAATGATGAGTATGGATCCTTCTCCTTCCCATATTCAATCACACATTTCTGCCATCCAATCCCACCTCATATATCTAACTCCATGAGATTTCCAATTTGCTAAACGAATCCATGCTCAACTTTCTTCCCTTAGGACTCAACATCAGTACTCACGCAGCCTAGCGTGGTGAGTCTTAAGCATTACCATCCTTTAGATTTATATTTCCAAGCTCCTCCTCATACAACCTATGATAAATAGAAACCCCATAGAAGGATTATAAAATAAGAACCTTAGTTCTTACACCAATAGAAATATTATGCCAATAAGAATCCAATCCCTATCATAGATTCTATATTAGAAGATTGAGGATTTCTCCCAATACAGTTCAGGAGCCATATTAAAAAAATAAATTCAAGACAAAGAAATATGCATTAAACAAAAGAAAGAATTGGTTCAAGAAATCTTGAATTCAATAAAAGAAAGAAAATAATTGGATGAACTTAGGAAAAGGTTGGATGAATCTACTAACAAAAATCGAGAACAAGGGATGAATGAATTATTTGGCCCCTCATGGACTAGCATGACAAAAGAAGTAATGACAAGAATACCCGAAGATCAAATTGTCATGACTTTTGTACCACAATGCAAAGGACTAGATAATAGATTGGTTATTTATGTTGACATTAAAGTTTCGAGATATAACCAATATCTTTATATGCACAAGTAGACATTCGAGCAATGAATTCCTATGCTAAATATGGTGACATCCCTTCTTATTACTGGCAACAAATACAATTATCCTTCAGAGCTGTAAATAAGACCATTATCCCTATTAAGGGAGTTGTCATTCTAAATGGCCATAAAACGACAATGAACCTCTATTGTTTTGATACCAATTCAGATATACTATTGGGTCATGATTTCGTAAATAGACACCTTCTTATGAATGTAAATTATGAAATAGTCATTTTTCACATACAAGATTCCGAAGTAACTCTGCCAAGTAAAACTACATATGTGAGTAGATTGCAAGGCAATATGCCTGATGAGGTAGATTTGTCTGTAGAAAAAATGGGAAAAAGAAATAAAATTACCAGATATGTTAAACTTCATGGATTATAAATAATCCAAAATCTCAAGGATAATCTTGAAAATAAATGCACTTCTAACTATCCAAATGATTTTTGGATGAGAGAACAATACTTTTTCGATCTTCCCTACAAAGAAAATTAATAAGATAGTCCACATAAGGCTTCATCAAATCACATGTCACCAACAGAGCTTGATTACTACAAGCAAGAGATTATTGAACTCCTGGTTAGAAAACTGATAGAACTATGCATGAGTCCATGGGTTTTCCCTCCATTTTATGTCAACAAGCATTCATAAAAGAAATGAGGAAATCCAAGAATTGTGATCAACTACAAATCACTGAATTAAGCCCGAATTCCCATTAGATATCCTCTACCATCAAAGGATGCTTTGTTTTCCAAAATGGGATCAAACAATGTTTTTAGTAATTTTGATCTCAAAAGTGGGTTTTGGAAAATTGTAATTTGTCCAAAGGACAAGTAAAAAATTGTGTTTGTTGTGCCTCATGGACAATACTAGTGGAGATCCATTCACTTCAGATTGAAGAATGCTCCCTTAAAATTCCAAAAATGCATGGAATATGTCTTCAAAGATTTGGATTTCATAATTGTATATATAGATGACTTGCTGGTATTTTCTATAGATATGAAGAAACATAAGCAAAATTTAGAGAAATGGTATGACAAAGTGTATAAACATGAAATTGACTTAAGAAAAACCAAGTTAGAATTTGATAAGACAAGGATAGAATATCTAGGATTAATCCTTGCTAAAGGAAATGTATAATTACATGATCATGTTTTAAAAGAACTAAGCGAATTCCCTGATCAAATTCTAGATAAAAGGCAATTGCAAAAGATTCCTTGATAGTATAAACTACATTAGGAATTTCTATGCAAACTAAGATAAGGATATCAAGTGTTTACGGAAGAGGTTCAACAAAAGTCTACCCTGGAATGATAACATGATGAAAGTAGTTCAAGTCATCAAACAAAAAATTTAACATTTTCCAAGTCTCCATCTCCCTAATATGAATTTACCTGTCATCCTAGAAACAAATGCATCAAAGGAAGTATGGGCCAACATGTTCTTGCAGAAGCACACTAATCAAAGCATATATGTATGTATATCTTTGGTTGTTTCAAAGGACTAGAGATCAACTATCCATACATGTATGTATAGCTTTGGCTGTTTCAAAGGACCAGAGATCAATTATCCATACATATATGTATAGATTTGGTTGTTTCAAAGGACCAAATATCAACTATCCCTCTTCACATAAAGAAATCCATGTAGTAAAAAATGGCATTAAGAGATTTAAATTATTTTCAAAACCTATTTATTTCACTATAAGGATGGACCTCAAACACATGAAAGGAAAATTGTTTAACCACAAACTTCTTGATCAAGGTAACAAAAAGGTATTGATATGGAGTCTATGGCTTGACGGTTACGACTTCCATATTGAATATAATCCAGGAATTTAACCTAGAATTGTAATTTTGTATTTATCGAATACTGGTTCTTTTTCATATAAATGAACCATCCAACTCTCATTTAGATCATCGGGTCTGAGAGAAGATAATAAAATCTAGGTATAGATTCTGTAAGCTGAATTATGCTCTTATCCTCTCACTTCTGAGTGATCTGGGCTAATTAGAAAAGGTCATATTTCAAATAGATTGAGTTTGTAAAGATCAAAGTATGCTCTCAGTTTCACACTTTTTGTGATCTCAGTCAATAAAAAAGATACGTTTTTAAGTTTGGTTTAAGTCGATACACATTACAATATCCTTTCCTTTGTAAATGATATCACTAATTTGAATTAATTACACATCAAATTTCCCCTAATTGGATGTGTTGAGGTCTGAACAAACGGTGAGTTACTGGGAAAATCTAGAATCTTTGCATCTTTTCCTTTAATTAAAAATCAAACACAATTTCAAGTTATATTAGATAAAAGCTTAGAAACAAATAAACATCCATACTTTCATCTTCAAATCAAAATTAGATTTTCTTCTTCACTTTGATGCACAATACTTAGTCACCAACCAAAAGAGAATGAGAAGTTAATTTTATTAAGCACAAATTAGAGCTCAAATGAAAATTATAATTTTTGGCAACACTTTCACTATTTAGGATTCTTTTAATCAAATATCCAAATTACTTATCATCATTTTGGTGTTTCTCCACTACCTGTGAGCACCCATAGCCCCAACGAAGCCACCTGGATATCATAGACCATACTCCACTACAAGTAATCATTTGTATCACCGGTGGATATATCCACATTTTCTAATTAAACATATTCCATCTTTTGTTAAATCATCTTCTTTATGAAATGATTTAACCTTTTAATGGTACTCAGTGGGTTTGTTTTTTTTTTCTTATATACTTTTTATGTTTTATAAAAAAGAAGAAGATGGAACAATAGCCTTATCAGCTTAAAGGATGATATCTATTTCTAAAAACATATATTCTCACCCAGGTAAAGTGCCTTCAATCATATTCCCATTTTAACTAAAGTTAGACAACATAATCATGAATGTGATTAAGCATTAAGCATTATCCATTAGATCTAACCATTTTCTTTAACAACAAAGTATCAAATATTTCCAAAGTTTCATATAACATAAAATATGAACTTCTTTCTACTCTCAAGATCAACCATAATTAACTCACTTTACTTTTTGATAAAAAAGAACAAAGTAAGGAAATGACAAAGAAAAACTCAAGTTTATGTTAAATTTTGAAATTTGAATATACCTTATGAATAGATTGTAGAAAACAAAAAATTGAATTAAAAAATTATCAAAATCAAAAGGATACTAACTAATTGAAATAAAAACTAAAATCAAGTTCAAAATCATCAAAGAAAAAAAAATCTAAGTATATACAACCGATTTCCCTTTCAAACATTCAAGTGAAGTATTTTTTGAGGATCTGGCCATTGGCAAGAAGAAAATTTAGATCTACCTTTAAGATTTGTAGCTTATATGTACCAGTTCCTATTTTTCTGGCTATTTGAAAAGGACCAAGCCACAAGTTTTGACACTTCGTGTGTTTTCATTTCATCTGATTGACTCTATTTCATTTCAAAACCAAGTCACCTATTTCAAAACTCTTATCACCAGCATTGTGATTATCAACCATCTTTTGACGATTTGTAAGTGAGAAGAAAAAAATTGTTTATCTTTCTCCCTTTACTCCTCCAACATGAGTTGTGTATCAATCATTTTTTGGAGAGTAGGGGAAGTGACGAGTGCTCAAATTGACATCTTTGTAGCACTTGTCCAATACTTTTTGTACACATTTTTCCCATTTCCATTTCCACATTAATACACTTTCCATCCATAATGATGCATTTTGGGTCAATGTATAATCACTCACTCAACATGTTATTTCAATACTTATTCGTATACATTTTTCAACAAATTACTACCTTTCATGCAAACAATTCTTTAGAGGAACAAAGATGCACACGTACCTTCCCAACACGAGAGTTTCAATCCCTATTCAAGCATAGATGTTGTAACTTTGTCCGTTGTTACAACTCTCATTGTTGCAACTCCTAGTGTTGCGACTATGGTCATTGCTACAACTCCCATTATTGCAACTCCCAGTTTTGCAACTCTCATTGTTGTGACTCTCATGGTGTTGCAACTCTCACTACAGGACCATTACTGCAACTCCAAGTTGGGTGTTGTAACCATGTGTTTCTCGTAAGAACTCATTGATCAACCTCACAGTTGTCATCAGGGATCAACGAGTCAGCCAACAACCACTTAGGAGAACGAAAAAGAGAAATTAGGTGCCAAAAAGGAATGGACAACTCAACCACCACTTGTCTTGGATGATTTAGTTAGCACACACTCAATTTATTCCCTCTTTTCAAAAATACAATATATTGAGATGAGACAAATCGACTCTCATGGTTGTCTGTCAATTATCTTAGGTAATTTAGGAATAAACCATTTTTTATAAATATGCCCTCTCTCTCTAAGTCAAGGGACAAAGGAAAATCAATAGGAAGTTTGCAAGACAAAGTTGTATTGACCCACATATTTCCATTTAATACTTTTTTTGTTTCATTCATGTTCAATTGATGGTGTGTTAATCATTTAAGTTCCTACTTCATTCTTAGACCAATACCTCATCTAAGGAGGTAGGTCCCCCTCCATAGCTCGATACTATTTGTATTTTCTATACTTTGTAGAAGTATTCATAGCATCATTTACATATTTTCATTTATTCTCAACAATTCCTTTATTAACATCTTGTTGTAACTAGAGTGTTCTCCATTACTATAGCTATGGATTGTTGTAACTCAGTGCTAACATTGCAAGGTATTATTTCTTGATCCATGAGTGAATATTTGTAGCATCTTTTCCATATTTGTATTTATTTCCAACAATTCCTCTATAAATATCATGTTGCAACTCTGGCGTTTTCTCTTTGTTGTAACTCTGTTGTTTCCATTTCATGTTGACATTGCAAAAAATTGTCCTTTGATTGACTAATGTGTAGTTGTGTTGGAATACTGAGAGGGGAGCGGTGAATCAATATTCACACTTTTATAAATTTTAACCATAATCTATTATTCAACAATATTCAATAATTTATCATTAGCATTCAATATATCATCAACAATATAATCATAAGTAACATCACATCAACAATATCACATTAGATACATAGTACACTAGAATTATGTGGAAAACGAAATGGGAGAAAAACACAGAATTATTTTCTTATATATCAAAATAATGCATTCATTAGAAGCACAAACTTCCCAATTCTCCAGCTGCAACTGGAAGGAGGATCCAACCCCCTTTTTACAGGCTCCAACCTGAAGGAATATACAACTCCCTGAATTCTTTGGCTTCAACTAGAAGGAGGATACAACCCCCTGATTCTTAGGCTCCAATCTGAAGGAATCTCCAACTCCATGTGTTCTATGACACCAACCAAAAGGATGCTACAACCCCCTTTCCTTGCCCCATCCTGCCGCCCTGAAATATAAGTGTAGACTAAATATCAATACCACAATCACTGCTACTATTACTGCCACTGTCAGTATCACTGTCACTATATCCAACCTATCACTTGCCAACTGGTCATTGTATCTTTGTCACTCTCTCTACCATTGTCTTTGTCTCATCAACCTGTAACTGATCATCAACATGTGCTACAAAAAAACATGTACCATACCATCCATCAACTATATACCAACATATGCATCAACTTATGATTTGTCACTGTCCCTATCATTGTCTCTTTCACTGATATATCAACCAGATCCACTCATATAGACCATATCAAGCATATTCCCAACATCAACTATACATACCATGTACCAAAAGTGCCTCAACCATGCATTATACCATATACCATAAGATTTGTCTCAAATAAATGCCAATATCATAAATATGTGCCTCTAACAATGAACCATAACATCCATGAAATAAATACCAAGAGTGTGTATCAAGCATATATCAATATCACCAATATGTAACCATGTACCAAGAGAGCATCCAAGATATGCCTTAATCATATGCCATACCATCCATGAATCAAGCCTCAAATAAACACATAGAAGACATACCTTTAGTCATCAAACCTATGTAATAGACCTGATGTAACATCAATCCTAGATGTAACCTAAACCTAGATATTCTCTTCAGATCTGTCTTGTCCTCGTGGGACCAAGACCTATGTCTAGTGGGGCCTCGCATGACCAGCCCTAAACAACTCATGGGGGCCTCATGGGACACTAGTAGTCTGACCCATGGGATCAGATAAACTATGGGTTCCTTAGAAATTATTGCTCTCCTCTACAATCCCAAAACTCCCCCACTTCTCACTCTTCACTGCCTCAGATTTCACCATCGCAAACTTTCCAATAGATCACTAGTTCATTAGAATATATTAAATAGAATGAGTGAGTGAATTTTCTTGTGAATAAATTATTGAGGTGTCTATATAATTTTTCTAGGTAACCTCTTTCATTAATTTTAGGGATTCTTGAATTTCTTGTTACAACCACTTTACCTTTTCATTAATAGACTTGTAACCAACTAGGGGTTTCTTGACCATTCTTCGGGGCTTACAACTTCACAAGGCCATAACTCCTCAACTGTGAGGAACCACGTGGTGTTCCACTTAATACCATAAAAAACATGACGAGGAATATCCATCCATGAGTGAGTTACCTGCATTTACACTATCCTTCATGACCTTTTTCCTTGATCAACTTAGGGTTCCATAACCATACCTTTGGGGCTACCAGACTTCTTCAAGGGTTGAAATCAATGCAAACCAATGTTTCAACAATATCCCCCTTTGGTATTGATGGAAACACTGATGGCA
>ML778503.1:702749-715031 GCA_009831015.1 Picea engelmannii | reverse complement strand
CCCCTATCTCCATGCATCTGCTCCTTCTCTTTGTTTCCATGCCTTGTTCTTTCTCTCCCTCTTTGACATCAAAGGAAAAGAGTGATTCTTCTTGGGGATTCTCCCCCTATCTGCAAGTCTTTTATTTCTATTTATGGTGCTTCCTCATGTAAATCTATGATGTATATGAAAAACATTCAAAAGATTCTTTACTTTGACTCTTCATGTCTTCTATTTCTCTCCCCCTGTCTTACTATGCCTGAAGCCATGTAGATCACTGCAGGGAAGAAACTACTCCAAGTTTTTATCACAAATACTCAAAAAACTCCCTCGAAAGAGGTTTGGTGAAGATATATGTAATCTGCTCTTTTGTCCCAATGTACTCTAGCTTGATGTTCTTCTATGTAGCTTGTTCTCATAGAAAGTGATACTTGATCATAATGTGTTTCATCTTGGAATGCATCATTGGATTCTTAGACATATTTATACAGTTGGTTTTGTCATAGAATATTGAAATGGGCCCATCATACTTCACTTGTATATCCTGAAGTTTTTCTTCATCTAAATAACCTGAGTACAAAATGTCACTGCTGCAATGTATTCTGCTTATGTTGTGGACAAAAATATTGATGATTGTTTCTTTCTTAACCATCATACCAGGAAATCATCCAAGTAAAAATATGCTCCACTTGTACTTCTTCTATCATCACTGCAACCTTCCCAATATGCATCCGTGTAGGAAACTAGATATAGTTCATTCCCTTTTGGATACCATAATCTAAACTCTTATGTTCCTTTGAGATATTTGAATATCCTCTTCACTGCCATAACATGTGATTCCTTTGGTGTTTCTTAAACCTTGCAACTTGTCCAACCACCTGCATCACATCGGGTCTAGACGTTGTCACATAGAGTCAGATTCTAATCATCAATATGTAGAGTCTTTGGTATGCATCCTTAGAATCATCATCCCTACTTAACTTGCAATTGGTTTGCATAGGAGTACTTACTGGTTTTCAATATTCCATTCCAAACTTCTTTAGAGTTTCTCTGATATACATGGTCTGAGAGATATAAATACCTTTATTGCACTGACATATCTGTAATTTCAAAAATAAAGTCAACTCACCAAGCAAGGAAATCTCAAACTCATCCTGAATGTCTTTGGAAAACTTCTGACTCATCCTGTCATCGTCGCTTCCAATGATAGTTTCATTTACATAAACTTCAATTATGAATATACTTTCTCGATCCACTTTTATGTAGAGATTGTTGTCTTCATTTCCCTTCCTGAATCCTTGTTGTTATAGATACCTATCCAATATTGAATACCATGCTCTAGGGACCTGATTGAGTCCATATAATGATTTCTTTAAATTGAAAACATAATCTTCGCTTTCTGATAACATAAACCCTTCAGATTGTTCGATGTAGACTTCTTCTTATAATTCTCCATTTAGAAAGGTTGAATTTTCATCCATCTGATATACCTTGATTCTCTTGGAACATGCATAGGCTAAGATCAATATGATTGATTCCACCCTAGCAATTGGGGAAAACGTTTCGTTAAAATCTATACCATCAACCTGAGTATATCCTTCGCATACTAATATTTCTTTGTTCTTGGTTACATGTCCATCCTCGTTCAGTTTGTTTCTAAACACCCACTTTGTACCAATCATGTTCTTGTTCTTTGGTCTTGGAACCAGTTCCCGTGTTTCATTCTTCTATTTATGATCTAATTCTTCATCCATAGCTTTGATCCAATGGTCATCCGTGTTGGCTTCTTCAAAACTGCTCGGTTCAATTGTGGTCAACAATGCTAGGTGTCTATGTTTCGGTGAATGTATTTTTATTCAGGTTTCAACTCCTACATATTTATTCCCAATAATCTATTTTGGTGGATTATTTTTCTACACTCGTTGGCTTGGTGTCTTTGGAGGTGTATGAATATATTGCTGCTCATTTTCCTCTTGCTTTGATTATGGATTCTCTTCTTCTTCTTCTTCTTCTTATGCTTCTTGTTCTACTTCTTCTTCTTTCATATCTTCTTCATCATTCTCCTCTTCTAGATCTTTGATTCCTTATTTGATCTTTCATCCATCTATTTCATCAATCGTTACATTGATTCTTTCCATTATTTTGTTGAGTATTATATTGAATCATTTGTATTCTTTTCTTTTGCTTGAGTACCCAACTAGTATGCCCTTATCAACTCGAGAGTCAAATTTTCCAGTATTTCCATCTTCTCTTTTGATATAGCATTTGCTTCCAAACACTCTAAAATGCTTCATATTGGTTGGTCTTCATTTCCATAGATCATAGGGAGTATTATCACTATTGTTTCTGAGCATTCCTTTGTTCAGGATATGAATTGTTGTATGTAATACTTGTTCCCAAAAGATGTCACCCAACTTGGAATCTTTCAACATGGTTCTGGCCATTTCCTGTATTTATTTTTCTTCCTGTGGACAACTCCATTTTGCTGAGGAGTCCTAGCTACTAAGAATTGTCTTTTTATTCCATGTTCGCCACATAATTATCCTCCATTTTCTGATCTCAAACACTTGATTTTCAAATATGTCTCAGTTTCAACCATCTCTTTGTATATCTTGAAGTGTTCGAAAGGTTCTAACTTCTTGAGAAAGAAAACCGTAGTCATTATTGTGTAGTCATAAACCAATAGCATAAAGTATTGTTCACCATTCGATCCCTTTTTTCTTGTTGGTCCACATAGATTAGTATGTACAATCTCTAACAGTTTTTTCATGGAGTAGTCTTTTTATTTGAACTTGGTCCTGGTTTGTTTTCCCTGTAGACAATGCTTACATAGAGTATTTTATGGCTTTGAAATATCATGAATTTCTCTTACTCCTTCCTTTCTATTGATTCTAACAAGATAATCAAAGTTCATGTGACCCATTATTCTGTTCTAGATCCGAATTTCATTTCCCTTTCCTAAACAACATCTTTCCTTTCGAATTTCATTCAGTACATATATGTTGTTTTGGGTTCTTATAGCTATAGCCACCAACTTGCTTGATCCTTCTTTTCTTATCTCACATTTTTCTTTGTCAAACAAAATTTTGTGTCCTTGATCACACATTTGACTTACACTTACTAGATTTTGCTCCATTTCTTCAACCAATAGGACATTTTATTCCTTGACATATTTGATTCCAAGCTTGATTGTGCCTCTTCCTATAATTTTGGCTGAATTTTCATTTCCAAATGAAGCTGATCCATCTTTTTCCTTCTTCATATTTAGGAACCTGTTCTTGTCATCTATCACATGCTTTGAGCAACCATTGTGAACATACCACCAATTTTTCTTGTGTTGAGCCTGTAGAGAAAATGTGCATTCTTCAATGTTGAATTGATCATGCTTCCTTATCCATATCCTTTTTGGTTCCTGTTTATGAATGTTGACATTTTGTTTTGTCTCCCTTGTATGAAAAACCAGTCTACAATATTTAGCCATGTTTCCAAAGTTGTTTCACTTGTAGCATTCTACTTCATCACTCAATGATCCAAAACTATTTTAGTTTCTATTTTGTGTTTCACAAGGCCTTCTTCGATAATTATTATTTGAGTAACCCTGATAGTTTCTTTTGTTCTTGGAATAGGCCCTACAATTTATAGCTTTGTGCCCAAAATTTCTACACGAATAACATAATCCAAGAAAAATAGTTTGATACCTGGAGGTGGAAGATCTTTTTCTTATTGAGGTATTTTTGTTGTTGGGTACTAGTGTTTCTAAATTTTGAATCTTCTTGGTGGTGCAGTTTATCTGTGATATTCTTCTTGTATCTTCTTTCCTTCTTCCTTCTTAGGAGAATCTATGACTATTTATGCATAACTTCTTTGTTTTGCTTCTTGTTATGTTGTCTTGGAGATTGAGCCTTTCTCTATGTGCATCTGGTTGTATCCTAGCCCGAACCTGCCATAGTATGGCATTTGACTGCTCACGATTTCATCCAATATTTGGGTGCTATTTTGTTGCACATATTTCTTTTGAAGATATTTTATTATAGTGATTATTTCTACTTCCAAGAATTCAATCATCTTCTCCTTTTCTTCGAACTGATTTCTGAGTGATTCTTCAATTCTTTTGTCTTCTTCTACCTAGATATTTAACTTCGTGATCATCTGCTTGACTTCTTCTGAGTTGGAATTCTGTGATCCTTATTTTGTCTTTAGCTTTACCTTGAGTGACTTCTTTTTCTTTCTTTCCTTCCTTATTTCTTCTAAGCCACTAATTAATTCTTCTCTGAGATCGACTTCACCTTCTTCTTCAGAATATTCTTCATCATATTCTATTTCCATGAAGAGTACTCTTTCTGAATCATTGTCACTATCATCATCCTCGTCTGATGAGGGACTATCTTCCTTTGAGTAGAAAAGTTTCTTGAAGAATTTCTTTTCGTTTCTTCTCTTGTCTCCCTTTTGATTTTTCTTTTTCTTCTTAGGATCTCTTTCTTCATCACTATCTTTATTCTTAGCATAAGGACATTTAGAAGCAAAATTACCAATACCACCATAATTGAAACATTTCAATGGAAGCACACCTTTGTATTTGCCAGTTCCTCTTTTCAACTTTCTCATGAAGTTTACCATTTCTTCATCTTCCTCTAAATCATCTGAATCATCTCTGTAGCTACAACTTCGCTTTGACTTTGGCTTCTATTTATTCTTTTTTGTATTCTTGGATTCCTTGAACGTTTCTTCCTTTGTGATTGGGTTCTCTTGCTCTCTCCCCATTTCACAGGCTATTAGCATCCCATGTATCTCTTCCATGCTTTAAAGTATCTACGTATTCTCTTTCTTCTAGGGATGGAATCTTTGGATCAAATCTCACTGGTAGAGACCTTAGTATCTTTTGAACAATGAGTGGTTATTTCATATATTCTCCCAAACCTTTAATAATATTCACTATTTCATCAACTCGTAGTAAGGAGTATGAAATGTTTCCATCTTCCTTCATCTTCAATTGTTCGAACTTAGCTCTAAAGGTTTTAAGTTTAGCTCCTTTGACTTTGGAATCTCCTTCATAAATATTTTGAAGCTTATCCAAAAGATCTTTTATAGAATCGTAGTGCATGAATTTGACAAATATTAAATCAACCAGATTGCTCAGAATGGTTCCTTTAGCCTTTGAATTGTTCTCGCTAAGTTTATTTCCATATTTTTCATTTGGGGGAGTGGCTGGTGTTGTATATCCATCTACTACTGAATTCCAAACATCAAATTCTTGTTCCTATAAAAAGGTTTTAATCCTTTTTTTGTAGAAGGCATAGTTTTTTCCATCAAATATTGGTGATCCGATATTAGTGTCTTCCATGATCTCCTTCTAGTGGTTAGACTACTTCTTGAAGGACTTGATTTGATTCCAACTGTTGGAATACTGAGAGGGGGGGTGAATCAATATTCCCACTTTTATTACTTTTAACCATAATATATTCTTCAACAATATCCAACAGTTTATCATTAGCATTCAATATATCATCAACAGTATAATCATAAGCAACATCACATAAACAATATCTAATCAGATACATAGTACACCAGAATTTACATGTAAACCCAAATGGGAGAAAACCACATATTGATTTTCTTATATATCAAAATAATGCATTCATAGGAAGCACCAAGTTCCCAATTCTCCAGTTTTAACTAGAAGGAGGCTCCAACCCCCTATTTACAAGATCCAACTTGAAGGAATCTACAACTACCTGAATTCTCTGGCTCCAACCAGAAGGAGTCTACAACCCCATGATTCTACCGATCCAACCTGAAGGAAGCTCCAACTACCTATTTTTTCGGCACCAACCGAAAGGAGGCTACAACCCCCTTTCCTTGCCTCATCCTGCCACATTGAAATATAAGTGTAGACTAACTGTCACTACCACAATTACTGCCACTTTCATTGTCATTGTCACTCTATCCAACCTGTCACTTTCCAATCGTTCACTTTATCTCTGTCACTGTCTCTTTCGCTGTATCTATCTCATCAACATGTGCTACACCAAAACCTGTACCATAACATCCATCAATTGTATACCAACATATGAACCAACCTGCAACCTTTCATTGTTCCTGTCACTATCTCTATCAATGATATATAAACTAAATCCACTCATATAGACCATATCAAGTATATTCCCAACATCAAGTATAAAACCATGTACCAAAAGTTATTCAACCATGCATCATACCATATACCATAAGACGTGTCTCAAATATATGACAATATCATAAATATTTGCCTCTAACAATGAACCATAACATCCATGAACTAAATACCAAGAGTGTGTATTAAGCATATATCAATATCACCAAGATGTAACCATGTACCAAGAGATCCTCCAAGATATGACTTAAGCATATGCCATACCATCCATGAATCAAGCCTCAAATAAACACATAGAAGACATACCTTTACTCATAAAACCTGTAGCATACCATCTCAAATAGTGTAATAGACCTATTGTACCATCAATCCTAGTTGCAACCTGGACCTAGTTGTTCTCTTCAGATTTGTCTTGTCCTAGTGGGACCAAGACCTACATTCTAGCAAGGCCTCACGTGATGAGCCCTAGACAAACCGCAGGGGGCTCATGGGACACTAGTATTCTGATCCGTGGGGATAAGGTAAACTATGGTTTTCTCAGAAATTCCCACTCTCCTCTGTAATCTCAAAACTCCCACACTTCTCACTCTTTGCTGCCTCAAATTTGACCATCGCAAACTTGCCAATAGATTACTAGTTCACTAGAAGATGTTCAATAGAATGAGTGAGTGAATGTAGTTGTGAATGGATTATTGAGGTCTATATATACTTTTTCTATGTAACCTCTTTCCTTAACTTTAGGGCTTCTTGACTTTCTTGTTACAACCACTTTACCCTTTCATTAATTGACATGTAACCAACTAGGGGTTTCTTGACCATTCTTTGGGGTTTCAAACTTCACAAGGCCATAACTCCTCAACCATGAGGAACCACATGGCATGCAACTTATGATTGGAAATGACATGATGAGGAATATACATCCATGAGTGAATTACCTGCATTTACACTTTCCTTCATGACCTTTTTCCTTCATCAACTTCAGGTTCCTTAACCATACCTTTGGGGCTACTGGGCTTCTTCAAGGTTTGACATCAATGAAAACCAATCTTTCAACAAGTTGTAGTGTCTCTTACTCATTTTCATTTATTTCCAGCAATTCCTTTATTTAACTTTGTTGTAATTTTGATATTTCCCTTGCTACAATTCTGGTTTTTGTAACTCATGTTGTTTCAACTCCTGTTGCTGCAACTTTGACTGTTGTAACTCTCGTTGTTGCAACTCTACATCACAACATCTATCTTCCTAATTAACAATTGTGTAGTTTGCAAATTGAGATAGTTTATTTCATGTTTTTTACAAGTACAGTTTGGTTTGATTCTCATATCTTGAGGTTTGCTACATCTCAGTACATGATCCATAACAATAATCAAGGTCATCTTAAATACTTGAACGAGTCAACTTTAATTTCCTTGCAGTGTGATTTAATTTCTTATAAGTGTGATCCTTTATTTCATGGAAGTGTGATTTACTTTCCTACAAGTGTGACCTTTAATTTCCCTACAAGTGTGCTTTACTTTTTTGCAAGTGTGATCTTTACTTTCCTACAAGTGTTATTTACTTTTTTCGCATGTGTGATTTATTTTCTTGTAAGAGTGATTTATTTTCTCACAAGTGTGACGTTTACTTTCCCACAAGAGTGTGTTTCTATTCTTGCAAAGTGTGGATCAAAGAAAACCCCAAGGTAATTGTTTCAACCAACTTTAGATTTCATTCTAACATATACAACCAAAGAGGGCTCTCTCAGATGTCTAATGATTGGTAATAACTCAAGGGTTTCATCAATAAATGCAAAGAGGTCAGATTCTGTGATAGGACCGGTTTGTTTTTGTTTTAAAAGGGTTGGTAGAACGAACGAGGAAAAGGTACCATTGGGCAATGTAGTCAAGTTTTCAAATTAAAATATTGAGCTAATGACTAGTGATGTACTCACAGAGAACACAGGCAAAGTAAGTGTTATTCTTCAACAACAGGCAATATTTTGGATGGAAGCAAAAAAGAGAAAGGGGCAGCCCATCAGACTGAGAGCATCTAACAAAGGATGAGTTCTCAATGTAACTTTAGATGAAATAAATAAGGATATATTACTATGAGCAGAGCATCAAGAATGGATGAATTATGAAACCGCAATCTTTGAACACATAACAAGTATTTACCGTATGAATGGAGCATTGAAGATGGATGAATTCTAAACATTTACGCTCAACTAAATACTGGAAAGAAAATAAAATTATGGAGATGAGCATGACAAAGAAAATACATACTTAAAACAACATCATAATGAATCTCTGCTTCATGAAAGAATGATACTTCTGCATTTGGCTCATAAAGATATTTAGGAAAAGGATACACCGTCCAATCCCCCAAGGGTCTAACCCTTCTCTAATATTGTGCCATGCAATATATATCACTATAGGTCCTTTCTAGCTCACCATTTCGAACTCCAACCCCTTTCCCAAAATAGAAACAGTTACAAACATAAAATGACATGTTTTAACTGATTTCCTGCTTTTCAGGAGGTGAAATTCTGAAAAATAGGCTTCAAAACACCACTTGTAATTCTCAAATTGTGAAATATGTGTAAACTATGAGAAATGGTTTTTTAGGTAAGCTCGTTATAAATAAAAACCTCTCTCAGTTTCTTGAAATTCATCTCCAGTGGGATGAAATACATGTCACAAAAACATGTCTCAAACAAGAAATCATGAAAACTGAAAAATAGGGCTCAAATATTCCTTAGAATATCCCAATACGTGACACCTTTTTAAAATATGAGATAGGTTTTTATTATCTGGTTTTTCCTAGACAAATACCTCTTAGGGATTTTTAAAATTCCTCTCCAGTTAGTCACAAATTGACTTTGAAGTTGACCACTAAACCAGTAATTTATGCAGCACACCCTGTAGCCTGTGCACAGGAAAATCCTCTGTGCGACAACATCCTCTGCATGAAAAAATCCTCTGTGCAACAAAATCCCCTGTGCGATAGAATCCTTTGTGTGACAACATCCTTTGCACGATGAAATCCTTTGTGCTATGAAATCCTCTGTGCGACAGCATCCTCTGCACGACAACATCCTCTGCACGACAACATCCTCTATGCGAAGAAATCCTCTGTGCGAAGAAATCCTCTACGCGGCAACATCCTCTGCGTGACAACATCCTCTACGCGATGAAATCCTCTGTGCGATGAAGTCCTCTGCGTGGAAAAATCCTCTGCGCAACGCGCAACAAATGAAAGCAACAAAAGCCTTTGCATGGTGAACTTGCACAATGAGTATTATTTTGAAGTTTTCAACGATACCAATGACATGGAGTGTCATGATTGTTCCCTCTCTAACCTCATGAAAGGTAATGATGAACCATAATATCTTTTTACGTGATATTCATCCTAACCTATGACTCGTCTAGGAATGCCTTGATTTTCCCAAGATCATGTCATGACTTTGAAAACTTTGGACAAACCTCTAACTATAGCTATGAAAATCACAGTGTTAACAAATTTGATATAATTTAATATAGTGAATTTCTAGAGCATATTGATATCTTTCCTTGCGACATTCAATTGAAAGTACTACAACTAATTGGAAATTACAACATTATACTTTCATATACAATGCATGACAGTTTGTAAGTTCAATACAACCTTGGATTGATAATTAAATGCAAAAATATTTAGTTTCTTACTAATTCAATTAGTAAGTGATTGAAAAGTTAGTCATTTTTGGCTTTGTTGTCGGGGATATGTCAAAAGTATATATGTTGTTTTGCTATTGTTTGGATTTCTATTATAGTATATTGAGTGATATGATTTATTTTCATCAATTTGTAGAATTGTTTTCTATTCTTTTCTATGCCTAGAGTTAGGTATCAACAAGGTAGATTTATTGGTTCATCCAAAAATTACTGTAAATATGATAGTGCATATCCCTCTCAAGATGGAAAGGATCCCATTCAACTGAATCATTCGTCACCTACAACAAGTTTTCATTCCAAAAAGAGACCTGAGACCTCCACTCAAGAATATGAAAATGTACAACGTTCTATGCACAAAGCGGTTCCACCTTCAAAAGATCCGATCAGTGAAAAATACGAATATGGTGAGTTCATCTTTCCTAAAGCACCTTCAGAAGCAGAAGACATCTCTTGGAGGGAAACGACACACAAAATGTTCAAGGAAGAAACCGCTGCATTCAGATTTCTAATTAAAGGATCACATGAGGAGACCAAAATGAAGAATATCCCCCATTCCTCCTTTCCAAAATTTCATGGTTTATACAAATAATATCTCGACACCTTCCTCTTTGAATTTGATGTTCTTTACAGAAGCTATGATTACATATCAGATGCCCCAAAATTGAAATTTTTTCCTACCACACTCAAGAATGCTGCATTACACTAGTTCATGGGCCTTGGTAGGGAAAACATTCACACATGGGACCAGATGACACAAAAGTTCATGGAAAAGTACCAATATTATTGTGAGGACAAGGAAAGGAGGGATGAATTTTTTAGGATGACATAAAAATAAGATAAGATCCTTGAGGCTTATGTCAAAATATTCAACTATAATTTGTAGAGGGCAAGGCAAGAAATTTTTTTTCTTGAGACACGACGTGTCTTATTCCTGAGAGGAATCTGAGATGATTGCATTGAACTCATGAGTTTTATGGGTGGAGGATATGTCTCTGAGTTAGATTATGATTTTATCTTGGAACTTTGTTACAAATATTCCCGATGTACTTTGAAAATAGGAAAAGGACCAAGAGATATATTAACAAGGACTGGCAAGACTATTGGAGGTTGATTCACAAGAGTAGAGATCAGGAACATGTTAGAAGACTTCAAGACTGATATACTTAGTTACTTGAGATCCCATTTGGATACACTGCAAATGAAGAAGAAGAAAGAAGAAGCATAACTAACTTTGGCTATCTTTTCCTAAAATGAAAAATGAAGCACCCATGGAAGGAATGTCCATTGGACCAATTGAGGTTTGTGGAATATGTAATGAGGAACATTCTACTTGCAACTATCCATCCCTACCATGATTTAAAGTTATCTATCACAAAGATAAGGAACCATAACAACTTTTGTTTGTTTCTCAAAAACGACCATGGAAACCCATACCTCAAGGTATCATTCAAGACCAATATCAATATTTTAATTCGTATTGGAGTAAACTTTCCATGTAGTATAATTCTCAACCATGGTTTCTACCAACACAACCATGGGTGGCTCCTCCTCCTCCAAGCTAGTTATGGCAACAAGGGTGGAGAAATCCCACTTTAGGAGGCCCTCAATAGCAGATAACAAAACCACCCATGCAACTTATCCTCCCTCCATAAATGTAGGCATCCACATTCATCCCTCCTCGACCACAATTACCTGGACAACACATCCCTAATCCTAATAATGGAAGACCAACCCAACTAGAACAAGTTGTTGGGATTGCTTCCTACCCTAAATATTCCATCTCTTCCCTGGACTGCAAATGCTATCCATATTTGATCTAGGAAGAAACTAATCAAGGAACAACCTCCTATTCATATTGAATATTCGAATGAGGATATTCGGGATGAAGAACCATAAAAAAAACAATATCGTGAATCTTTGAAAGTTGATCATGCCCACCCTGAACTTCAAAACCCGCCCTATCCAGAAATATTAAACCTTGAGAAACCTCTTACTCATCCATAGTTTGAATTCTTGGGGGAACTCAATAACGTGTGCATCAAAATACCATTGTTCCAAGACATAAAATATGTACCTATATACTCAAAAGAAGTACAAGAACTTTGTTTAAGGAAACCTGATAGAAAAAGGAAGGATCCTCAAACTGTCCATGTTTTAGGTAAACTATCAGAATTAATGATAGGGGCAGTTCTCATGGCCAAATACTCTAACCTTGGAAGCCTGGTTGTTAATGTGAAGATCAAATATACAATCATTAGCAACACATGAATCGAACTTGGTGCTATCATTAATGTTGTGACGTGTGAGACCATGGAAACCTTAGGACTCATTGGTCTTAGGGAAACCCCAACTGTACTCCAACTTGCTGAAAGATCAACTATCAAAGCAGAGGGAATATTAGAAGACATAGTGATCTCAATATATTCATGGGAATATCCCATCGACTTTATTATCCTACAACCCAAAACCTATGGGGGGGGG
>ML778503.1:669111-702668 GCA_009831015.1 Picea engelmannii | reverse complement strand
TACATCAGTTGTAGGTTGGGAAATATGACCATCTCCCACAAAACCTCTATAAAAAAAATTATTCCTTTATCTTCCCACCAAACCCATCATAGATTTTGAAACACCACTCTAGGTTGATGGAGAAGATAACGATGGAGAAGGAGAAGCTCATCATGTCCTCTATATGGATTAATACCTAGCCATTAGAGAGAAAACAGAGGAGGATGAAATCAATTATTTCATAACTTATTATTCCTCAACCAACTCATATGTTCTTGAGCATGTTATGCATCCAAAAACATAGGCTTCTCTTTCCTCAACAAGAATATCACCTGTAGAACATGAGTCCTCACCTGAAAAATATCAAGGGTCCACCACGGAAACCATAGAAATCAGCCCTGGGAAAACATTGAACATCAATCGGGGACTCACTGAACAACTGTTAGACAGTTTCCTTAGGTTGATGGATAGTTGGTCTAGACTATTGGTTGTCATTGATGTCAACCCTTGTAGAGTGATATTGTATATTGATGTCAACACTTGGAGAAGTATGGTAGAGAATTTTGTTTGCACAAAGGCATGGATAAGGGACCCAAATTTGTTTGAGGTAAAAGGCATGAAGATCAATGAATTTATAGGTAAGACTATTCTAGATGGATATTATATGTCATGGCATTTCCGGTGATATGTGGAACATCATATAAATCCTCATGGTTAGATATTTATGGCCATATGAAGTTGGATAACTCTCGTGAGTTATCTAGAAGCCTCTAGAAGGTCAAAGAAGCAAATTATTCTAGAAGCTCCTAGAAGAAGTGTACTAGTCAAATTGATGGTAACTAGGAGTTAATCATGGGTATAGTTGTTGCATTAAGAAAATAATTAAAAATAAATTAGTTGCAACAAGAAGTTGTGAGTTTGGTAATTATGGTAAAGTAGTTGTGATGAAAAGATTGAATAGTCAAATTGGTTGACCAAGAAACAAATTAAATAATAAAGTGGTTGCAACAAGAAGTTAATTAAGGGAAAAGAATTTATGAATTGACTAATTATAGAAAATTTAGTTGCAACAAGAAGCTGTGAGTAAAGATAAATTATTTAAATAATAAAGTAGTCAAACTGGTTGCAAAGATAAATTATTTCAATAATAAAGTGGTTACAACAAGAAGTGGTGAGTTTACTATTTATGGATAAGTCAAAGTGGTTGAAAAAGAAATTAATTAAATAAAAAAGTTAGTTGCAACTAGGAGTGGAGAATTTACTATTTTTAGCAAAGTGAGTTAGTAGTGGACAAGTGGTTAGAAGTGGGTTAGCCCTAAAAGAAGGAAAGTGGGTTAAGTTGGTTAGAAGGTAACCCCTTGAGGAAGCTACATGGAAGTATAAATAAGAGAGAAAGGATCTCCCATTAGCACCTATTGAATATCTTTGAATATCTATTTTGTGAAAGGTTATTTGGGAAGCTATTATTGATAGAGAAAAAGTGTGGCAGAAAAATCGCAGCAGGGAAAGTGTGGCAGAAAAACTGTGGTATAAAAACCACGGAAGGAAAAGTGCAACAGAAAAAGTGGGGTAGAAAAATCGAGGCAGGAAAAGTGGGGCAGGAAAAGTGTGGTAGAAAAATCACAGCAGGAAAATGCGGCAAACAAATCGTGGAAGAAAAAGTGCGGCAAAAAAACCACGGTAGAAAAAGTGTGACAGAAAAATCGTGGCAACAAAACCGTGGCAGCATAACGCTACAAGAAGAAAAAGGTATGGTTTTCATATTTGTAGTGTTGAATCTATGAATCTGGTTGACGGTTTTCCTTGTAAATCTGTTGGATGCCCTCTTGGAAGTTTACGGCTTGCTATAGAGTTGATCTGAGGAAGATCTACTGAAGTTTAGTATTTGTTCATGTTTGAGGGCTTTTGGTAGAGGTATGTTGCTGAAATTATCGATATAGATAGAGGTTGTATAACACTGAGGTTGTGGCACATGGTTGATGTGAGGATTTATGGTATTTGATTTATGGAGAGTGTGGTGCATTGCTAGAGGTATCTCGTTGGTTATATTGGTGTATGTTATTGGTATATGGTAGAGGTATATGATTGGGTACATGGATGAGATACATACTTGAAGTACATGGTGATATTGATACATCTTCTTGAGGCATAGCTTGGTTTGTTGTTGATACATGATTGATGCATGTTGTTGGTTATATTTGTATAGTGTTGATGTACATGGTTGATGTACATGAATGATGTGCAATGTTGGCACATGGTTTGAGTGATATTCTTATGATTTTGCGTATAAGATCTATGTTATCAGATCTTATATATTGAGGAGAGTATTGGTAGATGTTGTTGGTGTATTTAGTTTTGTTGGTACAGGAAAGGCACATGTATAGGTTGGTTATAGGACAGTGGCACAGGTTGATTACAGGTCAGTGGCACAGATTGATACAGGTTTACTACAGTATATCTCACAGTCACAGTGTGACAATGGTTCCATCATTCTACTTATATTTCAAGGCAGTTGGAAGGGGAAATGATAGGTGGTTGTAGCCACCTTCCGATTGTAGCCTGAGAACATAGGGGGTTGTATCCTCCTTCTAGTTGTAGCCAGAGAATTGGTGAGTTGGAGCTTCCGTCAGGTTGTAGCTTGAGAAAATAGGGGGTTAGAGCCTCCTTCTAGTTGTTGCTGGAGAATTGGGAGTTGGTTCTTCCTTGAATGTAATTCTTGACATATAAGAAAATCATTTTGTGGTTTTGTCTCGCATTGGGTTTCCATGTTGTTGAGGAAAATATATCAATTTATCTTACTCAAGCATTTTCGGATCTTTCTTGGCTAAGGCAACATAGTCGAGAATATTACCCTATGTTTATAGTCTCAAAATGTATTTCCCAATCCACAAGTATTAACTACAAGGGCTTAGGTTGATATTTTAAATAAAAAGATTGTTGCAAAATATAACATTTTTATATAATTTTATGATCATATATAGATTACAGAAAGAAAATGTGGAGATCAAAAGAAAAAATATCCAAGTCACAGATTAACACAAATGAGACAGAATAGAAATAGATTTATTTCATTCTAAGAAATCAAAAGTATCCTTCTCTTACAAAAAATTCTGTGGGGGCATGGACCAAGGTCAAACTTAGAAATCCCTGATGAAAACCATACAAAAGGAATTTGACAAGAAGTAAAAAATGAACTTTGAAATCTGGATCAGCTTGCCACAGACTGCTGCCCACTTGACTTTGCACAATATCCTTTATCAGTCATGAAAATCAATTCATAAATAGACAAGTCTACACAGACTATCAAAGATAGATCAACACCTCATAAACAAGCATCTGAATGATATGGTTCATATTTGAACCTTGTTGTCTACAATAGGACTTTGCTGTCAAAAACAGAATTAGGCCTTTAATGAATTAAAGAATGAATGAAAACTGAACTATCTCAATAAAACTCAAGAGCAAACCTTAGTATGTTTTCTCCTTCTATTATCCCCTTGTTCTTCCTTCTCATTTGGATTTTATGCATTCCAAATTAGTTGAAGTAGTTCAACTACCTCATTTAGTTAAGTTAACTAAAACTTAACTAATTTTAGTTTAGGGGAAGTAGTAATAATAATAATAATTAAGGGTCTTTTTATTAAATAATAAACTAAGTAGGTGGGACCCCTTGTGACTCCCTTTTATTTCTTAACAAAAATAAACATAGTTAGACAACCAATTAAACACATGCCTCCTTGAGGATCCCATAATTATTTCCACAATTTGAAATTTAAATATCAAAAATATTTCAAATTATATCCAAAACATGCAAATATCCACAATATCCTCAAAAATAGTTTATTGTCCAAAACTTTCTACAGTCCATTGTTCTCAATAAATCAATTATAACACATAAATCAAAACCCATATTTTCCACTTTGAGAGGCAATTCTTCCTCTGTCACTGAGTCCCCTTTAGACTTCTCAGAAATAGCCTTAGGTTGGATGGAACCTTGAGACTTGATCTCACTAATGACATGGGAGAAGTCATCCTTCAAGTGCATACGGGAGGAAACTGACTTGGCTAAGTCACTTGAAGGAGAGGAGGGAGAAACAATAGCTTTACCTTTGTCATGCACATGGTGAGCCTCGATTTTGAGTTGTTTGGTTGCATGGGAGGACTGTAAAGGTGAGTGTGCAAGGGAAATTTGAGAATTTTGGTTTATAGGTAGAGGAGGAGAAGGTAATGACAAGTTTGGACAACCATGATGGTGGGAGACTACTGGGTGAAAAATATCTTTCCATCCATCATTATCGAGAAATTCAAGTTGCAAAGATACATGGGGAGGCACAAGGATACCAGGAAAATTTTGGGGATGGAAGGGAGGCCTCTTTGGTCTAGGCTGAACTATCCCTTGCCCAATCCAATTGAAAAACCCAGCTTGAAAAAGATGGTTCAACTCCTGAGGATTGACAACGAAATGTATTGAGAATCTGGGCCTTCTAGGCCCTCTGTTCCAGTTACCTCTTCCCCTACTGTTTATTCCATGACTGCCTCTACTGAAGAATCTCATCCTGTATGCAACAATTATTAGAAACTAGCTCTTAACAGACCATACATGACATTCTCTTTATATGAAACAAATTTTGGCTCAGAAATTAACATAAGATCCATGCAATCCAATCCATAAAATTTATTGAATAATTTCCAAATGAGCAGGGGGTGAAATAGGGTTCATGGGATATCTAGGAGGATTGTAATAAGTGAAAAAGTGATATCATGACAGGGAATAAGAACATGATTACTTCTCGACAATTCATTAAATAAATGACTTTGCAAACAATCACCAAAATATATCAGTTGTCATGTATCTCTGTGTCATTTTTTTATCACTCTCATACAGAGTTTTAATTTTATTTTAGTGAACAAGGAGTGTCAAAATGAATTTGGCATCATGAGGGGGTTATAATGAGTGAAAATGTGACAAAATGAGAGGGAATAATATGGATGTTGTTCATAAAATAAATTAAATCAACCAACAATCATAACTCTGTTTCAATTTCAATCCAAAAAACATCCACTTCCAAGACCCAAAACATTTAATGATTCCTCAATTGCATACAAATTGTTTTTTGTCTTTAATAAAGAAAAACAATTCAATTGCCCAAAATTCTTCAATTATATCAATGTGTGTATCCTTTACAATAACTATGCAAATCATTTCCAATTCCACAGTGACAACATAAACATTTGAGCCACAGTCCTGCATGTTATAATGCTGATCTTTTTTTTTAAAAACAACATAATATGCACAATGATTCCAATTATCCATATCCAACGTTCAATTCTTGAAATCACATAATAATAGACCCAACATTAATCACCAGCAGACACATTTTCAACACTGGATGACACAATCCACTGTCATCAAACAATAGTTGGGCCCGATTTAATCACACACAGGTCATCGACAATGTAATTGAAACAATCTTGATTCGATAACAATAGTCAACCCAAAACATGTATCCTTAAGCTTGATATCCATGTGCATTAACATGTACATACTTCCCTTTAAAAGAAATTATCCATAAAAGATAGAACCATATAATGTGCGAAGATAATAGAACCATCTCAACACACAAGTGTCTCTTTTAAACTTGATAGGATCAATTCATGTTTGGTGAAACAATCACTCACAGAAGTGCCTTTGAAATTTTAAATGGAATCATGATCGTGCTAGGATTTAACATAGTAATGGGTAGAAAGACCACAATTTTCCAAAAGGAAAGCTCTTGGGCTGTAGGTAACCAATACTTTTTCCTTTTCGAAACAATTTCATCACATAGAGAAAATATAGAGACTCGATTAAGAAAGTTCTTGAAGTTAGAGAGCTTGTGCCTTTTATAATTACCACCATCATTAAACTGGTAACCAAAATCTTGACATAACCCAAAAGGTGCCTAAGGAAAAATAGAAGCAAGTTGGGGTTAATAGAACCAAGTCAGGGTCTTGATAATTTGATTAATCTTCGAAAACACAGAGAGATTGTAATCCTTTTACCTCCTAAAAGAAATTACCAATGAGAAGCAACCACGGGTAACAAAGTGTATCTTTGGAACAACATAGGTCTTGTGTTTTATTTTGAAAGAAAACACTACAGTCTTATAACCCCAAAATCTTGACAAAGACATAAAGAAAATGACCGAGTAGAAACAAAGAAATTCATGCTCAACAACCCAAGCACACACACATGCCTCTTAAAAATTTATTTCCAAGAGGAAACAAGGGTTGATTTAAACAACGAATAATCCTCTAAAACATAGAGAGACCATGTTTCTTCCCTACACCCAGGAGGTCGATGACCTTCGAAATACAATTGACAGTGATGCTCACAAAAATAACAGTCGGCCACTATAACAGAGATGAGAGGAGCGAGTGTTAAAAATCTTGTGAAAAGAATGCCATAGAAAAACTCGTAGCCATTCGATACATACATAGGCCTCCGTTTAACATTCTGGGAAAACAAGATTGGACTGTGGAATGTTCGGTGATAGTGACAGTAGGAAAATCCATAACAAACAATAGCTTGGGGCTCATCCAAAGAGAGCAAGAACCATACCACTGTCAATAGTTGCATTTCAACCTAGGAAACGAAGCATAACAACGACCGAGACGAAAAAGGGGTGACAACAACTGATACCCAGACTAGTGGTAAAACCCCACAAAAATAAAAATCAGAGCTCATTGCACCATTGTTATCATTCCCATAGAGAATCATCATAAACCCCAAACTGACCACCATTTCAATAACCAACGTACAGAATTTATAAAGCAATAACACCCATTACTTTCGTTCAAAATGCCAACATTCCACAGTAATCACATAGAACATCATAAACACAGTATTTACACTCAGTCAAAAACTCAAGAAAAACACAGAACCCATGTGATCCTAAGCCACCATTGGATTCATAATATAGAGAGACCATCATGGATGGAAAGAAAAGATCCATACCAGTGAAAAATCGCTTCAATGAAGAGCTGGTTTGAGTTTTCCCATTCCAAAACCTGAAATTGCGGAGCTTCCACAACCAACAAAGACAAAATGCAACTATGGATAGGGCGACAGGCTCAAGGGTAGTTTGGAGTGACGTGCAGTAAATGCACGTCGCTTTCTCTCCTGGAACTATTCAATTTCACGTACAATCAAACCCATTAACATAACATCAACCATTAAATTCAAACCACTTCCAATCTATAATTCAATGCCATATCCTTTGTATAGTGCGCCACCAGAAACATGTCATAACTTCAATAATAATCATATGTTAACATTACCATATGCACTTCCCATATAATCCTTTAAAAAAAACGCATGATCCTTTAACCCAACGCATAATATAGCAGCTAGGTCCATCATTTCACATTTGTGACTATTACACATATACATTCAAGGTTTATGTGTAATCCTTTTTCCATAGCCTTAGGACTTATCCATATTTTTTTTCCTTTTGTTTTGAGCTAGCTCCCATATCATTTTATTATCTTTTGCATAAATCATGTATAGATTATTAATCAATGTTATAACATAACATAACATAGCACCTATAAAACAACATAATCCTCATACCCATAGCACTGGCCTGTATTGCAAGTGAATATCAACAACGTTTAGCAACAATGCATCAACCATCCATGTTGTCAAAACGAATGAAACCAAGACTGGATCATCAACTGTATAGGACTGTGAAGGCAACATCATAGCAGCAAAAAACATATAAACGTAACACATCCATCCTATCGCCTCTAGTCTACAGGGGGTCCCAGATACTAGTTAATTATTATTATCATAAATAAATAATAGAGCTTAGCAATCCTTTGCGAGAAGAATTCATCATTGTGATTTTAATCATCAACAAACTGACAATTCCACAGGGAAATTTGTTTCCAACAGATTAAGAACTCAGATTGCAAACCAAAAACCATTAGATCAAGAAGGTATACGTTAGAATGGTTATGCAACAGGGGGAAGTGAGTGGTTTTAAGGGAAAAATGACTGGGATTTTGGGAATAACTCATGGAAAGTGTTAAGTATGAGGGGGTTTATCCCTGTAATCATAATCATTCGATTAATCATTATAAAATCATTCTTGACTTCAAGGAGAAAAATATTCTAGTATGATCTTTTGAATCTTGGAGTGGATTGAAGAAAAGGATAACAGAAAATGGATAAAACCAACCATCTTATATAACAACAGTTGAAGTAGATAACAATTTCAATGATGCTTTCAAGGGGAACATCATGACAGCTGTGTAACCTAATTGTTATTGATTAACAATACTTTGCAGAATAGCATTGTTGTGGCAAAACTGATCCAACATTTTATTTGCAAGAAATGAAGTCGAATAAAAGAAACAAAATAATGAGAAATGACATAGAAGAAATGAAACAACTGAAATGAAATGACAAAAATGTAATAACAGAAATGTAAAATCAAAGCAAATAAAACAAACTATAATACATAAAAATTTCCATACAACATTTAAACTTTCAAGTTGGTTCCACATAGTGCTTTAAGTGTGAATTGTTAGTGCTATAGGAAAACAATCTCTCCTGCAAGTCCTTTAGGATATAGGAATTTGTGGCCAGGACAAAAGCGATCTTAAAAGGACCCAACCATAACTTTTGGAACTTTGAATGCTTTCCTCTATCAGCATGATTTGAATCCCACAATCGTAGCCAACCTCTACATGGAGAAGTTCGAGAAAAATTCCTTTGAACTTCTCATTAACCTTACATTTCAAATATAATACAATCAATTAAAATTATTAATAATTACTAAAATAAAAATCAATCTAATTCTAACCCTAGATTTATATTTATATATATGTATAAATTCAACAGTATTAAACAAACTATAAAATTCATTTAATCCTAGACTTATTTACACACACACACACACACACATATATACTATCATCAACACTTAGTATTAGTTATGATATATTATTAATTATCATTATTTTATTAATCTATTTGATTTTAATTTTGTTTAGCTCTGAAAATAGGGTTTATAGACAACCTACCTAGTTAAAAATCTTAAATTGTCCTGCATCTAAACTATTAATTGACTAAAGATCAACATGCTTTTAATTGACGATTAGTCCCAATGATGAATCCCGATTCAGATTCGAAACATCGATGACAAAAATGACACCAACTGTGGATTATCCGACAAACAAATTCAAAAATCCTCACCATAGAAATCTAAAAACAGTAGAATTTAATTCTTCAACCTGTATCATTAACCTTAGAGAGGAAAGTTCCAGCTCAGTAGGAAGAATGGCTTCTTGACCATAAACAAGATGGAAAGGAGTGCAACCATTGCTCACCTTGGTGGTAGTGCGATCTGTCCAAAAGGCATAACTGAGGAGAGTGTGCCATTGATGAGGCTTATCTTCAATGAGCCTCTTAATAATTTTTACCAGATTCTTGTTCGTAGACTCAACCTGCCCATTTCCTTGGGTATAATAAACTAATGAGGTAAAATGCTTAACCCCTAATTTAGCTAAAAACTGGGTCAGCTTAGCAAAAATAAAAGCGGGACCATTGTCTGTAATAATTTCCAAAGGAAGACCAAATCTGGAAAAAATATTAGTCTCAAGGAAAGAAATAACCTGTTCATCCTGCGAATGCTTAAGTGGGAAAACTTTAGTCCATTTTGTAAAATAGTCTATGGCTGTCAAGATAAAAACTTTCCCTGCTGAAGATGGAGGATTAATAGGACCAATAAAATCCAAACCCCATTTTGAAAAAGGAAAATCAGGGAGGACAGGTTGTAAAGGCATAGAAGAAAGATGTTCTCTCCCATAAAACTTCTGGCATTTGTCACAAGATATTGAAAAAAAATAAAAATCATGAAATATTGAAGGCCAATAGTACCCTTTCTTGATAATCTTAAAAGAAATAGTTTTAGCATAAAAGTAAATTCCTACATGAATAACAAAATTTGAAGAACCATGAGTTTCTTGTAACAATTTATGTGCTTCTTCATTGTTCACACAACAAAGTAACATACCATCAGCAGATCTCCTAAACAAGAAGTCTCCTATAATGATGTGTCTAGAAGATTCGAGATAGATAATTCTTCTTTGATGGGTATCTAAGTTACCTGGACATATTTGATTTTGCAAGTAATAAACTAGATATTTATACCAAGGATGTTCAACCACCAGAAGGATTTGATTGTCAATGTAAAACAATGTTGATAGAGAGCTATCTTGTTCATCAATTTCTTCACTTGCTTCAGCATGCTGAGCTAAGTGAAGGGATAAGTCATGTCCCTTGATAGTTTTAGAATTCATGATGGTTAGATCATGCTCCTGGATCTTGGCAAGCCAGTGTGCAAGCTTCCCTAAAAGATAAGTCTATGAGAGTAAAAACTTGACAGTAGGTAAAGGGACTTTTACCAGCGTGTGCTTACCTAAGATGAAGTGGAAAAACTTTTCAACATCTTTAACAAGAGAGAAAACATGCTTTTCAATAAAATAATATTTAAACTCATCATCTGACAAGCTTTGACTCATGTAAGCCATTGGTTTTCATTAAATTGGTCATCACATTGCATGAGGATAGCATAAACTGCTTCCTCTATGGCATTAGTATATATCATAAATTCCTTCTCAAAATCTAGCTTCACCAAAACTGGTGCGGAACTGATTGCCTTCTTGATCCCTATGAAAGCATTTGCAAAGTCATTCGTCCAAGAAAAGGAGTGATATTGCTTAAGAAGATTGTGAATTGGCTTGACCATTACAGCAAAATCATGAACAAACCTATGGACAAAGTTGATAACACCCATAAAGGCTTGAACCTCCTTTTTGGAAGTAGGAGCAAAAATATTTAGGATAGCAACAATCCTTTCAGGATCTATGCTTATTCCTGAATCAGAGACAATGTACCCAAGGATCTTTCCCTTGGTAACGCCGAAAATCAACTTAGAAGGATTTAAAGAAATGCCAAATTTCTTGCATTGCATGAGAAACTTTCTAAGAAGACTAAAATGATCTAATTGGTTTTTAGAATACATAGTTAAGTCATCAAGATAAATCTGAATAATTTTTCCAATCAAAACGTCAAAGGCTATTTGCATAGCTCCTTGGAAAGTGGCACCTGCATTAGATCATCCAAAAGGCATACGTTCATAAGCAAAAGTGCCCCAATGTGTAATAAAAGTGGTTTTATATTTATTTGTACTTTTTACCTTGATCTGATTGTAACCAAAAAAACCGTTAAGTAAGGACATCATTTGTGACTCTGCAACTTGCTACAAAATCATTTCCATATTAGGGAGAGGAAAATGGTCTTTAATACTGGCTCTATTCAATGTGTGAAAATCAATGCATAATCTAATCTGACCAGTTTCTTTTCGAACAAGAACCAAATTAGAAACACACTCAGAATACTTAATAGGGAAAATTATCCCAGCCTTCAATAGTTTTTCCAACTCCTTTCGAATAGTTGCTTACAATGCAGGGTCAATGGGTCTTTGTTTTTTCCTAACCGATTTTATTGCCTCCTTGATAGGAATGGCATGATGTATAAGAGGAGGATAAAAACCATGAATATCCTCATAAGACCAAGCAAAAACATCTTGAAATTCACCAAGCAACTGAATGAACTTCAATTTTTCTTCATCAGAACATTGGACACCTATTTTAACATTCTTTGGACACTCAGGTGTTTCAATGTTCAAGAAAATGGTTTCACCCACTTTCCTTTTCGACTCTTCTTCTTTATGTTTTTCTTTGTTCCCTACATCACTCGATGAAAACGAACTTTCTAGAGGAGTCAAGCCCTTCGAAAGTTTGTTGTCTTCCATTGATATAATTTCCTTAGGCTTATAAGGTTCATTTTGAATGAAAGAACATATGCTCTCATCACTAGGGAAGACCTGCCATAACTCTACATTGTCCGGGATATGTGGACGATACAAAGATTGAAAGGTGCAATCAGGTCTTTGTGGCAGAAGTTGCCAAGTCGGAGAGGCTGCAAAAACAACTAACCTGTCGGCCATCGAGTTCAATTCCTTTTTAACATGAGTGATGTTGAAAGATAGGAAGTTTGAGATAAGCGCCCAAACAGTTTGGGTGTGTTTCATTAACTTGTTGCTAGGAGAATATATCTTACGTACTAGGTTTACACCAGATTCGGAATCCCCAAAAACTGTAAGGTGACCACAACCTAAAATATAGGCATTTTCAATGCCTAGCAACAACGCTTCAAATTCAATGACATTGTTAGTGCAAACAAACTCTAACATATAGGAAAAGTTGTGAATGTTACCCACAGGAGAGTACAAGATAATACCAGCTTTGTTTCCTTCATTAGAGCATGAAACATCAAAGTTCATATGCCACATCCCATCCTCTATGTCGATTTGTTCCAAGTTAGTGTTGTCCTCATTTGCAAAGATAGAATACACTCCTAGGTCATCCTCAATATAATTTACATTAGGTTGTGGAATGCTTTTTATATAAGGTGATATTCTTTCCTCTCTTAGGACTATAATGTTTTTACCATTCCGAAGAGCAGATAAGTGTGTCCCGTCGAGTGAGAGGTATCCACCCATCAAAGCTTGCTAATCTCTTCCTAAGATGATTGAGTAATTACTCACTGGCATATCGATTCCCTGAATATTAAGGGTTGTCCTTATTTTAGGATGCACGCACAAAACCAAGGTCACGTCCTTGATTTCACCTATGGTCGATTATTGTAAACTATTATAGGAGAGCATGCTTCTGGCATTTTCATCTGTACAAGACAATCATAGCTCTTCCATAATAATCTTCGACATTACACGTGAGCCCGAACTGCCATCAATGAGACAACAATGGGATATTTTGTCCATAATATTTCTAGAAATAAAAAAAGGGTTTTTTTTAAAGGGTTTCTAAAGTTATGTAGACCTACTTTATTTACAGTTGAATCCTCTTCATCTACCTCTTCAGAGAGGTTGGCTACAATGGAAGCTTTTCCTTCCATAAAATTTTTCAGATGCTTTTGTTGCTTAGGGAAGCCAACCATGTCTAGGAGGGTAGCATAAGCTTTAATATTAACCAATTGATTGAGAATATTGTATTTGGAAGAGGGAAGAGGGGAAGTAGTTCCTTGATTATCAAGATCTTTAGAAACCTAAACAATAGCAGCTCGTGAAGATGAGCTTGGTCTAGAAGAAGTGCGAGGAGGATCATATTTATCTTTCATAGCATAGGATTTATTCCTAGTATTTATGATCATAACATCCTATGGCTCTGCAAAATCTAGAGCAACAATAGTAGTTTCAGGCCTTTTACCAAATATTTTATCTCTCGCACTCTTCTTTACCTCACACAAACTTTCCTCATGGTGTTCCTCACAAACAATATAGAAACTATGAGGCATCATAGAATTCGGTTGAAAGTTATTTTCATTAGGATTCTTAAAGGGTGGTGAAGAAGAAGATGAGGTCCCAGGGGTAAGTGACATAGACCCCCTGCCCTCGGGCCGAGATCCACACAGAATCTTCACTAAAACCACTCCAAGGGTTAATCAAACCCTTTGTTTGAGCCACAAAGGACTTTGGGTTTCGGGAGTTGGAGAGTCCCGATATGTCCCCACAGCTCTTGACAAATGCTGAAATGTGAATTGTCAAGGAGGGTTGATCGCTCCAACACACACCACCTGTTGCCACTAACTTCAGCTTTTCGGGACTTGAGCGAATGACCCAACAATCGTCCCTCTTGCCTTATGATTCCCTGAATTTTGAAATTCTGGAATGTCGAAATGGGCTCAACATCCCATGGAATGCACGATCGATGGCCTTTTGGGTTTCCATGTACCGAGAGTTCACGATTCTCGATCCCAACTCACCTGCCGCACCAATTCTTGAATTTCTGAAACAACGACCCTTTTTCGGGATTTTGTGTACCGGGGGTTTGAAACTCTCAGTTCCAAAAATCACTTGTCTCCTCTACTTCCCGGACCCCGAAATGCTGAAATGTCAGGATTCCATTCCAAAGACACTTCGCATTTCGTGACTTCGGGGTTTTTCAGTGCAAAGCGCTCTGACTCCTTGTCATCAGGGGTTCCAAAATGTTGAAATGTCGATGTTTCTCACTAAAGGCACGTTGTGTTTCACAATTTCGGGGGTTTCAATTCCAAGGGTCCCGATCCTTTGTCATCGAAATTTCTGGTATGTCGAACCACGAAATACCGAAATTTCACCCTTAGCAATCCTTTTCGCGATTCGGGTTTTAGAGTGACCAAGGATTTTGGTTTGAACTCTGAACTTACGGATCCTGAATTTTTGAAATGATCTGACGGATCAAACTGATCATGATCAATGGTCCACATTGATTCTTGCTATCAGGGTGGTGGATTCATCCAACTCCTAACCACCTTACAGCTCCTCTGGATCCTACAATTCTTGTGACTTCACAAGTTTTCCTCGGAGAATTATGACCACCAGATGCACTCCTCAATGATTCATGTCCAAACGGCTCGATGTTCTCCCTCCTGAACTTGAATTCTATGAGATGACTTCGATATCCATCCCCCTTCAAGCACTTCAAAGGTGTTATCCTTCCTAAGCTTTCACTTGTAAACTCAAGCTCCCCAAAAGGATCCCTGCTCGCACTCCTTGCGGAAAATCTTCAAATAACCTCTGGTTATTTGAGTCTCCGACCCTGTGCACTCTTTGAAACAGTGGTCCTCTCAATCTTCCTTCTGGATTTATAAAATCCAAGGCTTCAATTGGCCTGTGCACACCTTGCATGACCCTATGCTTCACCTGCACTTCAGCTGGTACGAGAACAACGGTATCTCTACTGAGCTTTCTGAGATAAAACTCATCCCTCATCAATGCACACCTTGTAGACGTTCACTGCACTCCTTGCAGGAATTCTCAGGAAGAGAAACAATTGAAATTCATTATTCTCCTCTCTCAGACTTCATTCATTAAACATGAAATCACACATAACACAGCATTGAAACAAATGCATAACAGAGAAACAAATCAACTGTAAACATACCATTCAACAAATGTAAATAGTAAGCATCATAACACCATGAAAATTGAGTCAAAGCTTCATATATTAACTCAAGTGCTCCTGTACATGGGCTCTTCTCTACAGCTCTCCAGCTTATGAAATCTGAATGATCATCAACAATTACCATGATACAAGGGTGAGGGTGTCTATATCTGTTTTCCCTCCTATACTTCAAAACTGTCTAATCTAACATTCATACCTACCTACTTTACATTAACAGACTTAAATGCCTAATACTTCCAGCAGATGAGAGTAATCTCTCTAGATCTGTTCATATCTCCAAGACTTAAATGTAAGTACGCCTTTTCCTAGCTATTACATTAATTCTTCAAATTTTAAAATTTAAAATGTTTTCATAAAAATGTGCTCCTTTTTCCCATCTGCACGTCCAGTTGTTCCTTTGTCTAGGCGCGTGCTTCGGCTTTGTCTTTGTACGATGCTCTTGCATCATACTCCCTCCCTTGAAAATTTTCATGAACTCTTGTTCATGAGCTCTTTCATGGTCTGTCCATGCCTATGAATTACTAATTCATCCTCCCAACTAGCATCTTCAACTGGATTTCCTTTCCTTTTCACCAAGTATTCAAAATACTCTTTTCTCCTTGTCTTTTTGCTAACCCTTTTGTCAATTATTGTTTCCATCTGTGGATTTTCAGCTACAGGCATTTGTTTTGTCCATTGAATTACTTTCTGTTCCTCCTCTGCTCCTGCTTCTTTAGCTTTGTAAGGGTACAAATCCGCAACATTGAATATCGGTGAGATTCCGACCCCATTGGGTAATTCAATATCATATGCGTTTTCCCCAAATTTCCTTATGACCTTGCACGGTCCAGTCTTTTTCATCTTCATCTTGTTATATGTTCCCCTTGGGAACCTCTCCTTCCTTAGATGCACAAGAATCAGATCACCAACTTCAAATTGAAGTTCTCAACTGTGTTGATTTGCTCTCTGCTTGTATTCTTGACTTGAACTCTGCAGTCGCCCCTTAATTTGGCTGTGAAGCTCCTTCATTCCTTTTGCAAAGTCCTCTGCACTAGCACTCCTGAATTCATTTTGTTCTGAATCATTCAATTCAGAAACTCCCCTTGGCTACATTCCATACACAACCTGGAATGGACTCTGCCCTGTGCTTCTATTGAGTGAATCATTGTAAGCGAATTCCACCTGTGGCAGAATGTGATCCCATTGACTGTGATGTTCAATCACTAAGCTCCTCAACAAATCTCCCAGGCTCTTGTTCACAACTTTTGTCTGTCCATCCATATGTGGATGATATGCAGAGCTAAAAGACAAATTTGTCCCCAACTTCTTCCATAAGGTCCTCCAGAAATTTCCTCCGAACTTGGTATCTCGATCAGACATGATACTCTTTGGCAAGCCGTGAAGTCTTATGACTTCATTGAAAAACAGGTTCGCAATATGAGTTGCGTCACTGGTTTTCTAGCATGGTATGAAATGTGTCATTTTTAAAAATATGTCAACTACCACAAAGATTGAATCATATCCTCTCTGTGTCCTTGGCAGTCCCAATATGAAATCCATGCTCATTGCATCCCACGACCTTTCATGTATGGGTAATGGTTGGTATAACCCTGTATTTTGTCTTTTCCCTTTCGTGTGCTGACAAATTTTTCACCTATCCACAAATTTCTTAACATCTGTCCTCATCCCTAGCCAAAAATATGAGCCATTCAACTTTGAGAATGTCTTGTCATGACTAAAATTTCCGGCCAATCCTCCACTATGTTTTTCCTTCAGCAGATTCTCCCTCATGGATCATTTCAGAATACATAGTTGATTTCCCCTGAACAATAATCCATCCTGGATCATGTATTCAGTCCATTGGCCTCTGCCCTTGAGAATTGGATTCTCAGATGCTTCATATGCCTCCTTAAAATCTGGGTTATCCCTATACATTTCTTTGAGGTTATTAAAACCCAAAGTCTTGACTCTGAATTCCTGCATAAGCAAACATTTCCTGCTCAAAGAATCAATAACTTTGTTAGCAGTTCCAAAAATATGCTTAATCACAAAAGTAAAATTCTGCATGAATTCAACCCATTTAGCATGTTTTTGGTTCAACTTCTCCTGTCAAGTCACAATTTGCAAAGCGTGATTATCGTTGTACAAAACAAACTCCTTAGGAACCAAATAGTGTCTCCATTTCTTCAATGCTTGTATGACGGCATAGAATTCCTTGTCATATGTGGAGTACTTAACCTTTTCTTCATTTAGTTTTTCACTAAAATATGTGACCGGCCTGTCATCTTGGCTCAAGACCACTACAATTGCAAATCCACTCGCGTCACACCTGACCTAGAATGTCTTGCTAAAATCTGGCAAAACTAGAATTGGTTGCTCAATGATCTTCTTCTTCAGCAGATTGAAACTCTTCTCTTCTTCCTCCATCCAGTGAAAAGATTTATGTCTTTTCTTCACCGTATCCATCATCAGTGTGCTAATTCCATTGAAGTTTCGAATGAATTTTATGTAGAAGCTAGCCAAACCATGGAAGCTTCGAACTTCAAACACACTCTCCGACGATGGCCAATTCTTAATCGCCTTTATCTTTTCCGGATCCATTTTTAATTCATTTGCAAAGATAACAAAACCCAAATAAATGAGTTATGTCCTCATAAATGATGAGTTCTTCATATTAATCAACAATCTCTCCTATTGTAACCTCCTCATTACTGCAACTAAATGCTTTAAGTGTTCTACTTCTGTTTTGCTGAAAATTAATATATCGTCCAGATATACAATGACGAATTTCCCTATGAAATCCTTCAGGACTTCGTTCATCAACCTCATGAAAGTACTGGGCACATTCGTTAAGACAAATGGCATGACAAGCCATTCATACAGCCCCTCATTCATCTTAAATGTTGTCTTCCATTCATCATGTTCTCTCATTCGAATTTGATGATATCTTCTTTTCAAATCAATATTTGAAAAAAAATTTGCTCCACTCAAGCAATCCATCAAGTTGTCCATCCTTGGCAATGGAAATCTGTATCTGATGGTAATCTTATTGATTGCCCTTGAGTTTGTACACATCCTCTAGCCTCCATCTTTCTTTGGGCTGAGCACTGTCAGAACAATGCATGGACTCAATCTTTCTCGAATCAATCCTTTGTCCATTAAGTTCTGGACCTGCTTCTTAACTTCTTCATTTTCCCGTAGCGTCAACCGATATGCTGCTTTGTTCGGTAAATTGGCTCCAGGTATAAGATTGATATGATGACTTATAGTCCTGATAGGTGGCAATGAACAAGGTAGTTCATCCACTACTATATCAGCAAACTCTCCCAACAACTCCTGGATTTCTTATGGTAAATCATCTATCCTTGTACTGGTCAAAATGATTTTGGGCTTCTTGACCACAATAAATTGTGTGCCTTCCTTCTTCTTAACCTCATTAAGAAGTTAATTCCCACTCATGAGAAGTACAATGTTGCTCATTTCTGTTTTCACCTCTTTATCCTTAATTGGCAACAACATGTGAGTCCTACCATTTTTTTCCAGGGTGTACGTTTTTCTTTCTCCCATCATGAACCACATTTCTGTCATATTGCCATGGTCTACCCAACAATAGATGACAAACATCCATGGGAATGACATCACATAATATTTCATCTTTATATCCTCCTATTTTAAATTCAACTAAACACTGTTTAGTGACATTTACCTAATGTCACGAAACTCTGTATGGGCTTGGATGTACAACAGTCTCCAACTCCATCTTTTCTACCATCTCCGTAGATATGAGATTGTCTGTGCTACCACTATCCACTATGACCTTGCATACGCTATCCTTAGTTTTGCAAGTAGTCTGAAACAGACTGTTTCTTTGGGCTGGGCTCTCTGCCTCCTTCTTTGGATTCAAGAGAACTTTCCTCAGCGTTAAGGATCTTTCACCCTCAGTTTCTTCTACCTCAACATTCCGTCCTTGATCTTTGACAATGTGATTTTCACCACCATCTTTCTTCTTATTTGGACACTCATAGGATTTATGTCCAATTTTTCCACAGATAAAGCATTTCACTTCACCTCCTCTACCTCTTCCTCTTCCTCTGGCTTGAGGAAAAGTATTTCTATTAGCATACTACCTTCCTTGTGAGCTTCCTCCTCTCTCAAGTTGAGTTTGAGGTTTCTTCCCCTCTTATTTAGGTTTCTGAGTTCTGTCCTGGGCAATTGTTTTGCCTTTGGCCTGACTTCTACCTCGACCTCTTTGACCTTGCTTCTGGCTCACCTTCTCTTCATCTTTCAGAGCTATCTGATAAGCATATTCCACATTTCAAATGGTCATCATGCTCATCTCATCTTGAATGTCATATCACAGACCATTCATGTACCTGGAAACTTTTTCATCATCGCTTTCCTGATGACCTGCTCTGATGTTTATCCTATAGAATTTTTCAATGTATTCTTTCACTGACATTAGCTTTTGTCTCAAATTATGCATTCTCTAAAACAGAGTGATTTGATAATCCATGGGTATGAATTTGGCTTTCATCTTTGCAACCATTCTATCCCAGCTTTTGATTTTCTGCTTGCCCTTGTAGCGTCTGTCAGCCTGCAGTTCATCCCACCATAGTGTTGCATGCCCTTTAAGTCTAGTAACGACATGTTTGACTTTCTTGTCTTCCTCAAAATCCTCGTAGTCGAAGTATTTGTCTAGAGCTCTAATCCAGTCTAGAAGCTCTTCAACATCCAAGTTTCCTTCGTACACTGAAATGTCCATTTTTTCTCTGGCACCTATCCTTGCAACAGCCCTGAATAGGCGTTCATCTACAACATCTTCAACTGCAACTTCTTCTCCTATGTTTCCAGCTTCATTTTCACTTTCATCCTCGCTGATATCCCCAGCGTCGACTATGCACCTCTGTGTTGTCTCCATAACATCAATCCTGGCACGTAACTCACTCATTTCTCTTACCACTACTGGATCAGGCATTGGCCTATCTCTTCTTCTTGGCGGCATGGCTGAAATTTTTTCTCTTTTCTCTCTGCTATAGAAAGCAAATAATTTGTTTTGTGCTCTGATACCACACTGACACAGACCCCCTGCCCTCAGGCCGAGATCTGCACAGGATCTTCACTAAAACCACGCCAAGGGTTAATCAAACCCTTTGTTTGAGCCACAAAGGACTTCAGGTTTCGGGAGTTGGAGAGCCCTGATATGTCCCCACAGCTCTTGAAAAATGCTGAAATGAGAATTGTCAACGAGGGTTGACCACTCCAACACACACCACCTGTTGCCACTAAATTCAACTTTTCGGGACTTGAGTGAACGACCCATCAATCGTTCCTCTTGCCTTATGATTCCCCGAATTTCAAAATGCTGGAATGTCAAAATGGGCTCAACGTCCCATGGAATGCGCGATCGATGGCCTTTTGAGACTCTGCGTATCGAGAGTTCACGATTCTTGATCCCAACTCACCTGCCGCACCAATTCCCAAATTTCTGAAATAGTGACCCTTTTTCGGGATTTCGTGTACCGGGGGTTTGAAACTCTCGGTTCCAAAAATCACTTGTCTCCTCTACTTCCCAGACCCCAAAATGCTTAAATGTCGGGATACCATTCCACAGACACTTCACATTTCACGACTTCGGGGTTTTTCAGTGCAAAGCACCCCAGCTCCTTGTCATCAGGGGTTCCGAAATGCCAAACCCCAAAATGCCAAAATGCCAATGTTTCTCACTAAAGGCACGTCGCGTTTCGTGACTTCGGGGGTTTCAATGCCAAGGGTCCCGATCCTTTGTCATCAAAATTTCTAGTATGACGAACCCTGAAATATCGAAATTTCACCCTTAGCAATCTTTTTTGTGATTCGGGTTTTAGAGTGACCAAGGATTTTGGTTTGCACTCCGAACTTATGGATCCCAAATTTAGGAAATGATCTGATGGCTCAAACTGATCATGATCAATGGTCCACGTTTATTCTTGCTATCAGGGTGGTGGATTCATCCAACTCCTAACCACCTTACAGCTCCTCTGGATCCTATGGTCCTCGCGACTTCACGAGTTCTCCTTAGAGAATTTTGACCACCAGATGCACTCCTCAATGACTCATTTCCAAACGGATCGGTGTTCTCCCTCCTGAAGTTGACTTCTATGAGACGAATTCGATCTTTGTTCCCTTTTGAGCACTTTAAAGGTATTATCCTTCCTGAGCTTTCACTTGTAAACTCAAGCTCCCCAAAAGGATCCCTGCTCGCACTCCTTGCAGAAAATCTTCAGATAACCTATGGTTATTTGAGTCTCCGACCCTGTGCACTCTTTGCAACAGTGGTCCTCTCAATCTTCCTTTTGGATTTATAAAATCCAAGGCTTCAATTGGCCTACGCACACATTGCACGGCTTTGTGCTTCACTTGCACTTTAGCTGGTATGAGAACAATGGTATCTCTCCCGAGCTTTATGAGATAAAACTCAGCCCTTGTCAACGCACACCTTACGGATGTTCACTGCACTCCTTGCAGGAATTCTCATGAAGAGAAACATTTGAAACTCATTCTTCTCCTCTCTCAGACTTCATTCATTCAACATGAAATCACACATAACACAACATTGAAACAAATGCATAACAGAGAAACAAATCAACTTTAAACATACCATTCAACAAATGTAAATAGTAAGCATCATAACACCATGAAAATTGAGTCAAAGCTTCATATATTAACTCAAGTGATCCTGTACATGGGTTGTTCTCTACAGCTCTCTGCTACAACTCTCCATCTTATGAAATCTGAATGATCATCAACAATTACCATGATACAAGGGTGAGGGTGTCTATATCTGTTTTTCCTCCTATACTTCAAAACTATCTAATCTAGCATTCATGCCTAGCTACTTTACATGAACAAACTTAAATGCCTAATACATCCAACAGATGAGATTAATATCTCTAGATCTATTCATATCTCGTATACATAAATGTAAGTACGCCTTTTCCTAGCTATTACATTAATGCTTCAAATTTCAAAATTTAAAATGTTTTCATAAAAACGTGCTCCTTTTTCCCATCTGCGTGTCCACTTGTTCCTTTGGCTAGGTGCGTGCTTGGTCTTTGTCTTTGTAAAATGATCCTGCATCAGTAAATGAGAGGACATTTCCTTTCCACTCATATGCTATCATTCAATTATTCATTTCTTGTACAAGTTGTAAGAGGGAGGACATGTCTGTCTGTTTAAATGAGTCTCCCTTAGTAAGACTTGTTCTTTCAAGTTGTTCTTCATACTCTAAACAAGTATGTAAAGTGGAACCAAGTTCATCAATGGCCTTTTCCTCAAGCCTATGAAGGTAGGGGGAAGGTAGAGAATTATAATAATGCATGAAAGCAGCTTGGTTCTGAGGGTGAATAATTTTGGGAATTTGGTTATACAATTTGGTGAAGCGCAAGTTGAAAGACTTGATAGTCTCACCCTCCTTATAAGAAATGTTATTATAATCTCATAACTACTCGACTGGGCTCTTGGACTGCCCATAGGTAGACTTGAACCAATATACTAACTCCTCCCAAGTGGAAATAATCTTGGGAGGAAGATCAAATAAATCGACTGTTGCCTTCCCTTCAAGGGAATTAACAAATAAGCGCATACAAGTGTCATTGTCATTGTCTCCTATGTTGTGACAGGCATTAGAAAATGCCACCAAATGTTCATTCGTAGTGACCATGTTATTCCCTGAAAACCTAGGGAGATCATCTTTGAACTTAGGAAGTGAACGAGTAGTAGGTGCTAGGTTAAGAGGGGAGGAAACATGACACAAAGTAGTTGTAGAATCTTCTTCAAAATGAAAAAGCCCATACTTTTTTATGACTTTGGCAGGGTTTGTAGTATATTGGACAGGGACTTGATGAATATACAAGCTACCAACCACTGACGAGGTTTAAGTTTGAGATGAAGAAGCACCTCCAGTGCCACCAGAGCCACCACTAGATGCCATCTTGTGAATGATAGGCAGGGGAGAGAGAGACAAACTGGTTGAATCAGAAAAAGTTCTCCTTAGAGTACTTTATTGGATTGACAAAACAATGTTTCTTCTTCCTATTTCAGCAATAGGGTTGATCTCAGGTGATAAATCTCTTCTTCTCCTAGATATGTGAGGGTTTAAGGACATGAAAAGAAGATGAAAACTGTAATAAAAAATAAATCTATGGTTGATTCATAGGCTGTCTTTTCCTAGATTCCCAACGTTCTCGGACACTTATATATTGTTCAATCACTGCCATGATTGTTCAAGTGCAACTTAGGTATTAGCGGTCTCTAAGATGGTATTAAACAAGGCTAAATCAATGTTGTTCTGATCTTTAAGACCAGGCTCAATATTGGGCTGCCTTGCAATAGGTACAGTCATGAAGAAAAGAAACAATCAAAGGATCAAAAGCAAAAATATAAATATATTTAATGATAATCAAGCATACAATCAACCAGAGAGATATGGACTATCTCCCCAGTATGGTCGCCAAATAAATGTTGAGGAAAATATATGAATTTATCTTACTCAAGCATTTTCGGATCTTGCTTGGCTAAGGTAAGATAGTCGGGAATATCACCCTATGTTTATAGCCTCAAAATGTATTTCCCAATCCACAAGTATTAATTACAAGGGATTAGTATGATTTTTTAAATAAAAATATTGTTACAAAATATAACGTTTTTTTATAATTTTCTGATCATTTATAGATTGCAGAAAGCAAATTTGGAGATCAAAAGAAAAAATAACCAAGTAAAAATTAACACAAATGAGATAGAATAGAAATCTCTTTATTTCATTTCAAGAAATCAAAAGTATCCTTCTCTTACAAAAATTCTTGTAGGGGTATGGACCAAGCTCAAACTTAGAAATCCTCGATGAAAACCATACAAAAGGACTCTAACAAGAAGTAAAAATTGAACTTTAAAATATGGATCAACTTGCCACAGACTGCTGCCCACTTGACTCTGCACAATATCCTTTATTAGTCATGAAACTCAATTCATAAACATACAAGTCTACAAAGACTATCAAATATAGATCAACACCTCTGAAACAAGCATTTGAATGATATGGTTCAACTTTGAACCTTGTTGTCTACAATAGGACCCTGCTGTCAAAAAGAGAATTAGGCCTTTAATGAATTGAAGAATGAATGAAAAATGAACTATCTCAATAAAACTCAAGAGCAAACCTTAGTATGATTTCGCCTTCTATTCTCCCCATGTTCTTCCTTCTCATTTGGATTTTATACATTCCAAATTAGTTGAAGTAGTTCAACTACCTCATTTAGTTAAGTTAACTAAAACTTAACTAATTTTAGTTTAGGGGAAGTAGTAATAATAATAATAATTAATGGTCTTTTTATTAAATAATAAACTAAGTAGCTGGGACCCCTTGTGACTCCCTTTTATTTCTTAACAAAATTAAACATAGTTAGAAAACCCATTAAACGCATGCCTCCTTGTGGATCCCATAATTATTTCCACAATTTGAAATTTAAATATCAGAAATATTTCAAATTATATCCAAAACATCTAAATATCCACAATATCCTAAAAAATAGTTTTTTGTCCAAAACGTTCTGCAGTCCACTGTCCTCAATAAATCAATTATAACAAATAAATAAAACCCCATATATGCCACTTTGAGAGATAGTTCTTCCTTTTTCACTGATGTCCCCTTTGGACTTCCCAAAAATTGTCTTAGGTTGGGTGGAACCTTGAGGCTTGATCTCACTAATGACATAGGAGCAGTCGTCCCTCAAGTGCATACAGGAGGACACTGACTTGGCTCAGTCACTTGAAGGAGAGGAGGGAGAAACAACATATTTACCTTTGTCATGCACATGGGGAGCCTCGATTTTGAGTCATTTTCTTGCATGAGAGGACTGTATAGGTAAGTGTGCAGGTGCAATTTGAGCATTTGGGTTTACAGGTGGTGGAGGAGGAGGTAATGACAATTTTGGACATCCACGATGGTGGGAGACTGTTGGGTGAACAATATCCTTCCATCCATCATTATTAGGAACTTCAGGTTGCAAAGATACATGGGGAGGCACAGGGATACCAGGAACATTTTGGGGCTAGAAGGGAGGCCTCTCTAGTCTAGGATAAACTATCCCTTTCCCAATCCAATTAAAAAACCCATCTTGAAAAAGCTGGTTCAACTTCTGAGGATCAACATCAAAATGTATTGAGAATCTGGGCCTTCTATGCCCTCTGTTCCAGTTACCTCTGTCCCTATTGTTTCTTCCATGACTGTCTCTATTGAAGAAGCTCATCATTTATGAAATAATTATTAACAACTAGCTCTTAACATACCATACATGACATTCTGTTTATATGAAACAAAGTTTGGCTTAGAAATTAACATAAGATCCATGCAATCCAATCCATAAAATTTATTTAATAATTTCCAAATGAGAAGGGGGTGAAATAGGGTTCATGGGATATCTGGGGGGATTGTAATAAGTGAAAAAGTGATATCATGACATGGAGTAAGAACATGACTACTTCTCGACAATTTATTAAATAGCTGACTGTGCAAACAATCACCAAAATATATCATCTTCCATCTATCTCTGTGTCATTTTTTCATCACTGTCATACAGAGTTTTAATTTTATTTTAGTGAACAAAGCATGTAAAAATGAATTTGGGATCGTGAGGGGGATATAATGAGCGGAAAAGTGAGAAAATGATATTGAATAATACATATATTGTTCATAAAATAAATTAAATCAACCGATAATCATAACTATGTTTCAATTTCAATCCAAAAAGTATCCACTTCTAAGTCCCAAAACATTTAATTGTTCCTCAATTGCATACAGATTTCTTGTTGTCTTTAATAAAGAGAAACAATTCAATTATATCAATATTTGCATCCTTTACAATAACTATGCAAATAATTTCCAATACCACAGTAACAACATAACCATTTGAGCCACAGTCCTGAATGCTCTAATGTTGATTTTTGGTTAAACAATCACTCACACAGGTGCCTTTGAAACTTTAAATGAAATCATGATCATTCTAGGATTTAACACGGTAATGAGTGGAAAGACTACAATCGACCAAAAGGAAAGCTATCGGGTTGTAGGTAACCAATACTTGATTCTTTTCGAAACAATTTCATCAAAAAGAGGAAATATATAGACTCAATCAAGAAAGGTCCTTAAATTGGAGAGCCCGTGCCTTTTATAATTACCACCATCATTAAACTGGTAACCAAAATCTTAACATAACCCAAAAGGTGCCTGAGGAAAAATAGAAGCAAGTCGGGCTCAATAGAACCAAGTTGGGTTCTTGAGAATTTGATTAATCTTCGAAAACACAGAGAGACGGTAATCCTTTTACCTCCTAAAAGAAATTAACACCAAGAAGAAACCACAAGTAACAGAGTATATCCTTGGAACAATAGAGGTCTCGTTTTTTCTTTTGAAAGAAATCTCTACAATCTTATAACCCCAAAATCTTGACAGAGCCATAAATAAAACGCCCAAGTAGAAACAAACAATTCGATCTCAACAACCCAAGCACACACAAATGCCTCTTAAAACTATATTGTAGAGAGGAAATGAGGGTTGATTTAAACAATGAAGAATCCTCGAAAATAGAGAGACCATGTCTCTTCCCAACACCCAAGAGGTTGATGACTTTCAAAATACAATTGATAGTGAGGCTCACAAACATAATAGTCGACCACTATAACAGAGATGAGAGGAGAAAGTGTTAAAAATATTGTGAAAAGAATGAAAGAGCACAACTCATAGCCATTCGATACACACACAGGCCTCCGTTTAACATTCTGGGAAAAACAAGATTGGACTGTGGAACTTTCAGCGATAGTGACAGTAGGAAAATCAATAACAAACAATAGCTTGGGGCTCAACCAGAGAGAGAAAAAAACATACCACTGTCAACGGTTGCATTGAAACCTGGGAAACGAATCATAACAACGACCAATATGAAAAAGGGGTGACAAAAACTAATACCCATACAGGTAGTAAACCCCCACAAAAATAAAACTCAGAGCTCGTTGCACCACTGTTATCATTCCCACAAAGAATCATCATAAACCCCAAAATGACCGCCATTTCAATAACCAATACGCAGACTTTATAAAGAAATAATGCCCATTACCTTCCTTCAAAATTCTAGGATTCCAAAATAATCACAGAGAACATCATAAACACAATATTGACACTTAGTCGAAAACTCAAGAAAAACAAAGAACCCATGCAATCTTGAGCCACCATTTGATTTATAATACCTATGAAAAGAAAAGAGCCATACCTATGAAAAATCGCTTCAATGAAGAGATGGTTTGAGTTTTCTCCTTCCAAAACTCGAAATCGCGGAGATTCCACAACTAACAGAGCCAAAATGAAACTATGGCTAGGATGACGGGCTCAAGGGTGGTTTGGAGTGATGTGCAGTAAATGCACGTCGCTTCCTCACTTGGCCCTATTCAATTTCACGTATGAGCCATCCCATTAACATAACATCAACCATTAAATTCAAACCATATCCATCTATAATTCAATGCCATATCCTTTGTATAGCGCGCCACCCGAAACATGTCATAACTTCAATAATAATCATATGTCATAACTTCAATAATAATCATATGTTAACATTACCATATGTGCTTCCCATATAATCCTTTAAAAAAAATGCATGATCCTTTAACCCAACGCATAGTATAGCAGCTAGGTCCATAATTTCACATTTGTCACTATTACACATATACATTCAAGGTTTATGTGTAATCCCTTTTCCATAGCCTTAGGACTTATCCATATTTTTTTTCCTTTTGTTTTGAGCTAGCTCCTATATCATTTTATTATCTTTTGCATAAATCATGTATAGATTATTAATCAATGTTATAACATAACATAACATAGCACCTATAAAACAACATAATCCTCATACCCATAGCACTGCCTTGTATTGCGAGTGATTATCAACAAAGTTTAGCAACAATGAATCAACCATCCATGTCAAAACGAATGAAACCAAGACTGCATCATCAAATGTATAGGAATGTTGCATTTTGGCTGCAAGTGTCGCAAACATCATACTGTCATCTTGCCTATGTCATGTCTCCAACGACATTACCAATAACACTTAAAAGACACCTTCAAAGACTGGTTTAAAAGAGGAGAAATCATTTGACAAAGACTACAACACTTTTACCATGGAAAGGACCACTCAAAAGTCATTTTTAAATGGAAGCGCTCCCCTACCAACTGTCAGGGAGTGCTAGTGCTCCTTACCCTTCTTTGGGGGAGCATTGCAATGCTCTATACCACATTCTAAGGAAGCGCTGGCCTGTTTGAGGAAATCTTGGGTTGTTGAGGAAAATCAGGGAAAAATCCCCTTCATCTCTGGAGTTGGTTTGATTTGAATCTAAGGTCAAGGTTCGATCTTAGGGAGGATCCACAACTGATGGAGAAATATCCTCAACCTATCCCAAGAATCTCTAAGGTGGTTAGGCCTCTCCAAGCCTATATAAGGAGGCCTCCTCATGGTGAAAGAGGGAGACATTGAAGGCATCAAACTTATGATCTCATAAGGAAGATAATTAGTGAAGCATAGTCATTATGTTTTTGGATCATTTGAGCAAAGGGTTGGACAAGGAGAGATGGAAGAGGGTGTTGCAACTTCATCAAAGGTGTGTAAGTATCTCTATGAGTTCTCATTAATACATGTGCTTGGCCTGTTTCCTTCAAGATTGTGTTTATCTACATGAACTTGTCTTTAATGGATAGATCTAGTTTCAAGCTAATCATAGTAGAATAAGAAGCATGCTTTTTCTTTGATTGGATTACAAGACTTTTTGAAGAGCTTGGAGATCAAAGCTCAACTCGGAATGGGCGAGGACAAACATTGTAAAAAGGTACATCTTCTTCCTCTTCTCTATACATTAGTTTAGCTAGGTTTAAATGGATTTCAGTGATCAACGTTAACACCTTTCTGTCTTGGTCTTAGGATTCTAGAGCCCTAGAGGGGATTCACCTGTCTGCAGGGGAATTTCCCTATAACAGAAATTGGCGATTCCACTGGGGTGTGAAGATTTCAGTTTTGGTTTCCTTCCTTGGTCTTGTTTTGGCCTTTGCTCACTTTTAGATCTTATCCATGTGTTGTCTCTAATTCTTAGATGTGTTGTTGGCTCTTGGATTCATCTCATACACTTTGAATTTATGGATTTTCTTGAGTTTTTTTTATTTCTGGCCAGTTTTCTGAGTTCTGAGAGGCTAGTGCTCCCCTACCTCTACAACCAGAGCGCTAGCGCTCCCTTGCAGGCTCCCACAGAGTGCTGCAACACTCTGGTGCCCTTGACACCAGAGCGTTGGTCTTGTTCTGTTAAAAACCTTATTGGGAGTTGATCTCCGAGTCTACCTTTTGTTGATTTCATCTTCTTAGGGCTATTACCATCTTAGTGTGTCCTTGTTTGGCCTCCAACATCTTGATTTCTGAGAATTGATTATGCTTTTCTTGGATTTTTGACATTTTTTCCTTACTTTGAGTCACTCTTCTCCTTTGAAGATTTGGAGTCAATTTATTGTTTTCTTCTCATCTATCTGACTAAATGAAAGTTATTGTAAGGAAATCCAGAGGTCTATGCACCATTCCATTTGATCTTTGAGGTCAGTTTTTCAAGCATTTTCTTTTGTTTGAGATTTTTGGTTTTCTTTTTACGATTTTGGTTTTCTTTTTGTTTCTTGTTTGATCACAACGAGAGCATGTTTTTGTTTATGTGAAGTTTTCTTCTGATTGTTTAAATCTCACAGATCTTGAAGTATGATTGACATAGGAACATTTACACCAAATTGAGTATCATTCACATATAAACAAAAGGATATATTTTCGTAATTGGTTTTTGGATATTAGAATGAATTTATGAATATTTTAGCATTATATTGGATTCCTGATTGAGAAACAATTGCATGAGGTTACTGGATCTTAGTGTTTGAGAGTGAAAATAAATTTTTTCTCCTTCCCTTAAATAGACATTCATTGAAAGAAAAGATTGTTTATCATTTTTTATGCATTTTTTGGGAATTGAGTCATAATATCATTAGTTTCACTTTCCTACACCCCTGAGTAAAGAACAACTGCAAAATCAACACTAATTAAAATTGATCTAGAACATTTTGTTTTTAGAATCTTCCACCAACATTATACTAGGATTAGCGCTTTGTATTAGGCTATGAGTACAACTCTCCAAAGCATTCAAAAAAAAACATTAGTATCTTGCGATAGGGAGAGAAAATACAATTGTCGTATAGGCTTTCTGGGATCCCCCTCTCACACAAGGGTTACGAATGAGGTTGCGTTCAGGAGAGTTACATATATTATCCCTCCATGGTTCAATCGTTCATAGTAGTCAGATCGTATTTTGGGGGTTCTTCTTGAGGCTCAATTGTTTTCATTTGGTCTTGATGCTTCGTGAATTTTGAATCCATTCGGGGTCCTCTGTATTTCTACCAGTCCACTTGTCCTTAGTTCTCTCAAAGGATTTCAGACTTGTTATCCTACCCATATGTTTAGACTGGACTGTCGAATGTACCTGCCTAGGGGTTGACTGCAAGTTGTTGTCCTTAGTAGCCATAATATTTAGGGTTTTTTACACAAGGTGATGGTGAAGGGAAGTCTTCACTGTACCTGGAACAGACGATGGTCAAACTCACTCGGACTCCTTGGAGGGTAAATCCACAATTACTGTGTGGAAGCTTGCACCAAGGCGTAAGTCCGATAAGCAGGTCACCATCGTAACTGTTCCACCCGCTGATATCCTAGCCCCTTCTTGAATTTGTTGGATTACTGAGAGGGGGGGTGAATCAGTAATAGAGAAATTTAATCCTTTTTAACCATATAATCCAAGTGTTATATCAATGAAGCATTATAATCAAATAACTGCAGAGTAAATAAGCAATGAACAAATGAACAATCATACACATACACAGTACACCAGTGTTTTACGTGGAAACCCAAATCGGGAGGAAACCACAGAATGTTTTTTCTTATATGTCTTGAAGAATTACATTCATTGGAAGCACCAACTTCCTTTGTTTTCCAGCTGCAACTGGAAGGAGGCTCCAACCCCCTAGTTTCTCAGGCTACAACCTGAAGGAAGCTCCAACTCCCCAATTCTCTAGCTACAACCAGAAGGAGGCTACAACCCCCTATGTTCTCTGTCTACAACCGGAAGGTGGATACAACCACTTGTCCTTTCCCCGTCCAACTGCCCTGAAGTAGAAGTAGAATGATGAAACCACTGTCACACTATCACTATGAGATATACCGTTGTAAACTTGTACCAATAAATCTGAACCATGCATCAACCTATAATCAACCTGTACCATAAACAAGTGCATCAACCATGCACCAACCTGTACCAAACAACCTGTAATCAACCTGTACCATAAACAAGTGCATCCAACCATGTACCAATTATGTACCAATCATGTGTCAACTACTCATCAACTATGACTTATCAATATGTACCAACATCATCAACTATACACCTCATGTATGTGTCAACTCATCAACTACTTGTCTCAACCATGTACTCAACATGTATCTCAACCAAAATACCTCATAAATTTCATCATCCAAATATGATTTGTAGCTCTATAATAGACCTAGTTTATATGATCACATTCCTGCAAACCTTCCTTAACTTTAACAACAAGAGACTAGCATTTTCATCAAACTTTTCTTTAGTCTCACATGCCTAGTTTTGGATTAGTCAACAACCGTAACTTGAAGTAATCATAACCTTGAAATTGTAATGTATAAAGATCTCAAACTGATACAAAATGTTCTGCAGTGTGTTTTATACAATTCCTCCAAGTGTCACTACTTGGAACCTCTCCAAAAAGGAGTTATAGCAAAAATGGCATACCTTGCTGAATTCTGGATTACTCTAGAGAGATACCTTGTAGAGCGTGCCCCGCACGGAATATTTGTTGAAATGATATAAAACTATTAAAAAACATAGTACAGAATGAACCCTAACCAACACATTTTATCTCACTGAATTTGGGTCTGTTATGAATAAGTTATGATGTTTTTACCCAAAACACCTGTTTTTGACTAGTTTTAGGACTAGCCACAAACCCTATTTTCCACGGAGTGTAACTCCCAAAATACAATGACCCACAAGCCAAATTGTTTACCACATATATATGTTTTCTCAATGGAATATCAATTTCATGATCTGAATCATTATAGAAAAAAAATTATAGCGAAAATGGTGAGATGACCTGTAAATAACATACGTTAGAAAGCACCATCAAAAGAATTTATCCTTCCTTGCATTTCGGCCTTCTTTTATTCACTTTCCTCAGAATTTCGACTTAGATATCCTTTGGTTACCTCAGACACCTATAGTTATTCAATATTCTCAAGTTTGTATTAAATTAGAGAGCCTTGTATCTTATTTATACTCTCCAAGTAGCTTCCTTAAAAACATTTTCTAGGTCACTTTACCCACTTTCCTTATTTTAGGGTTAACCCACTTCTAATTTCTCCATTAAATTTATTATTTAAATAATTTATTTTGTATCCACTTTGAATTATAGTACACTCATCACTTCACTTTATTATTTACCTTTTAAAATCTCTTAAACCACTTTGACTACTTGAATCTTTTGGGGCTTCTAGATGACATATGAGGGTCTTCCAACTTCATAAGGTCATAACTCTCAAACCGTGAGGAGTTATGTGATGTTCCACATACCACCAGAACTAGAATGACATGCAATATACATATATAATAGTATTACCTTCAAATATATCAAAAATCATACCATTATCCATCAAACAAAATTGGGTCCATTACCCAAACCTGGGTTCTCCAACTTCACATGGTCATAAATCTTTAACCGTGAGAAGTTATGTGACATTCTACATACCATCGGAAATGGCATGAAAAGAACTATCAATATAGGATAGTTTCCCTAAAAAATTCACTATCCTTCATCTCATTATTCCACAATTAAGCATGGTTTCTCTTACTCCGCAAAGCATCTTCCCGTGAGGGCTTTCACCATAAGGGGATCACTTTGGAGTTCATCCATATTTAATTCTTATCAATCATGACAAAACAATAATGAGTCATATTTACATCAAACAATATTGGGTCCATTAACCAAACCTTTGTGCTACGGGGATTTCTTCAAGGGTTGACATCAATGACAACCAACCTTAATCAACAATCTCCCCCTTTGGCATTGATGGCAACACTCTAATGCAATACTGAAATCATATCACTCATGCTCCCCCTGGAACCATGCCTCTTTCCTCTACATCTGATAAATTTTCTCCCCCTAGAACCATGCCTCTGTCCTCTGCATCTGAAAAATCTCTCCCTCTTTGTCATCAATGGAAAAAGTATCTTTCCATTCGGGGTTGCTCCCCTTGACTGAACTGTCCTCCTATGGTGCTTCCTCGTGTACATATAAGACATATAAGATAAGCATTCAAAAAGCATTCAAAAAGAATTCATTT
>ML778503.1:645967-669061 GCA_009831015.1 Picea engelmannii | reverse complement strand
GGAGTAGAAATAACTCCAAGTCTTTGGCGAAGATATTCAAAGGCTTCCCATGGAAGTGGTTTTGTAAAGATGTCTGCCACTTGTTCTTTTGTGCCCACATACTCAACTTTGATGTTCTTTTCTGCAACCTGTTCCCATAGAAACTGATACTTGATTGGAATGTGATTTGTCTTGGAGTGAATCACTGAGTTTTTTTGAGATACAGATGGCACTTGCATTATCACAATATATTGGAATGGGCTCATCATACTCAACTTGTATATCTGTCGAAGTTTGTTTCATCCAAAGAACCTGTGCACAACATGTTGCTGCTGCAATATACTCTGCCTCAGTTGTAGATAGAGATACTGATGATTTTTTCTTTCTTAGCCATGATACTAAAAACTCACCCAAGTAGAACACTACTCCATTGGTGCTTCTTCGGTCATCAATACAACCTGCCCAATCTGCATCTGTGTAGGCAATTAGTGATAGATCCTTTCCTTTTGGATACCATAGCCCAAACTCTTATGTTCCTTTGAGATATCTGAAAATCCTCTTCACTGCTAATACATGTGACTCCTTTGGTGTTTCTTGAAATTGTGCCACATGTCCAACTGCTTTCATTACATCTAGTCTGGATGTTGTCATATACAATAGGCTGCCAATCATTGACATGTATTTCCTTTGATTGGTAGACTTTGAATCATCATCTTTGCTCAACTTGCAAATGGTTTTCATGGGAGTGATAACTGGTTTGAAATCTTCCATTCCGAACCTCTTAAGCATTTCTCTGATATACTTGTTTTGAGAAATAAAAATTCCTTGGTTGCTTTGACGTATCTGAAGTCCCAGAAAGAAGGATAGTTCTCAAAGTAGTGACATTTCAAATTCTTTCTGCATATCTTTTGCAAATTTTTGTCTTAACCTGTCATCATCACTACCAAAAATAATATCATCAACATAAACTTCAATTAATAAAATATTACCTTGACTTACCTTGATGTAGAGGTTGTTGTCTGCACTTCCTTTTCTAAACCCTGCCTGCTGCAGATACTTATCTAGTTTGGAGTACCATGCTCTAGGAGCTTGTTTTAGACCATACAAGGCCTTATTTAATTTACACACATAATATTTGTTCTCTGACAACTAAAATCATTTTGGTTGTTCAATGTAGACTTCTTCTTCAAGTCCCCCATTCAAAAAATTGATTTTACATCCTTCTAATATACTTTAACATTTTTGGAGCATGCATAAGCTAAAAGCAAACAAATTGCTTCCATTCTTGCAACTGGGGTAAATGTCTCTTCAAAGTTGATTCCTTCAATCTGAGCATATCCTTTACTTACAAATCTAGCTTTGTTCCTTGTAACCTATCCATCTTCATTCAATTTATTCCTGAAAATCCATTTTGTGTCGATCACATTCTTATTTTTTGGTCTTGGAACCAATTCCCAAGTGTCATTTTTCTCTATTTGATCCAATTCTTCATCCATGGCCTTATTCCAAAATTCATCCTTACTGGCTTCTTCAAAAAAAATTGGTTCGATTGTAGATAAGAGTGCTAGGTGTCTTTGTTCTAGTGAATGGATTCTTCTTCTATTCTCAACTCCTACATCTTTGTTTCCGATAATCTGATCTGATGGATGATTCTTCCGTACTCGTTTACTGGGTGTCTTTGGAGACACTTGCTGAATTTTCTCTTCTGCTTCTGTCGGATTCTCTTCATCTTCCTCTTCTACTTCCTTTTCATCTTCTGCTTCTTCTTCTAAGGGTTGTTTCATTGATCATTTTCTTCCTTTGATTCTGGTCTGCCTGTTTCATCAATTGTTATGTTGATGCTTTCCACAACTTTGTTCAATCTTAGATTGTAACACTTGTATGCTTTCCTTGTACTTGAGTAACGAACAAGTACTCCTTTTCCCACACAAGAGTCAAACTTTCTCATTCTGCCATCTTCTCTTTTGATGTAGCATTTGCTTCCAAAAACTTTGAAGTGCTTCACATTTGTTGGTCTTCCTTTCCATAGCTCGTAGGGAGTTTTGTCAATGTTGTTTTTGAGCATTACTCTGTTTTGAATGTGAACTGATGTATGCACTACCTATGTCTAAAAAATATTTTTCAATTTGTAATCCATTAGCATTGTTTGAGCCATTTCCTATGTAATTATCATCCATTACGATAATGTTCCTTTGTCTTTGAACCACTCTCTGAACCAATATATGAATCCATGCTTTTGTCCACTATCATATATCTATCCAAACCTATTAAGTGTTCTTACGAATCCATCTCTGTCCATACTGTCCAAGACTCTATTGTCACAATTATCCATAATGCTAACCCATTTATCATTATACTATCAAACTGTACTTATGCTAACTAATTTCTCTGAATCTGTCTTCTCAAACTCTGCAAGCTGCTCGAAGGATGGTTCTTTAGTTTGTCACAAATATCGCATAGACTCCCCCTATCTAATATTCATATTACTTGGGAGTCTCTAAGCTGGATGGCTCAGAACAATTCCTGCTCTGATGTGTATTCATCATCATCTTCATTGGTAGATTCATCATCATCTTCATGGGTAGATTCATAATCTCTCTGAGCTCTGACTTCTTTCTTTCTATCTGTGGATTCATCTTTCACTACAATGCCTGAAAGTACAATCTCTTGAACCTGTTCCTTATTTACTTGCCCTTCCTTCCTTTCAATTATTTTCCAAACCTTTTTGTATCTGACATCTTTCTTTTTCTCTGTAGAATTTTCTTCATCTCGTTTTATTTCCAATCTTGCGATCTCTGGTACCTGGTCTTTGTTCACCTATTCTTCTTGTTTTCTTATCCATACTTTCTTATATCTGATATCAGTATTCTCTTTCATGGAAGTATCGATCATGCTTCTACAATCACTGGATATGTGTCCATAGTTATGTCATTTGTAATGCTCAATGTTACGTGCGACCACATAGGCACTTCTTGCTTGAACATTTCTTTTATAATCCCTGCAATCTACAACTTTATGTCCAAAGTTAGTACAATAAAAACAATGACCATAAAATAAATTTCCATACCTGTGAGTGAATGATCTTCTTTGTGGCGTAGTCCTTCTGAATTTTTGTCTTGACTGATCATGATCATGATTGAAGCTTCTTTGTGGCTTGAACATGGATGGTCCCCTTGAAGATGTATCTTTAATAGTTTTCTTAGGTTCTGGTTGACCATGATTCCTTCCTTTGATTACTTCTGCATAACTCTTTCTATTTTCTTCATTCTTATTTTCTAGCAACCTAGAGTGCTTCTCTTCATTCTCTATAACTAATTTGGATGTTTCTATCTCTTCAACATTCATGTTGAGCTTGATGATTTTACTTCTCAATGTGACAACTTCTTCTTCAAGCTTCTCAACCTCTTCTTCTTTCTTTATTATCTGAGACTTCATGACTTATTTTGTTCTTTTCACTTCTTCAAGATGAATTTTTAATGTGATTATTTCTTCTTCAAGTCCTTTCTCTTCTTGACCAAACTCTGCCTCAAGTTGGTTTAGATCGTTAGTTCTTTCCTTAAGATGATCTGTCAATATCTTCTCTCTCATTTTTTCTTCTTCCTTCTGTGCTGCTATGTTGGTTTCCAAACACTGCTTTTGATATTCAAGATTTTTTTCGATCTTTCGGGCTTCTTCTAGCTGAGTTATTAAGTTCGTGATGACATGTTGGGCTTCTTCAAAAATGTGAACACTTTCCTTTTTTTTCATCAATTCTTTCTTGAGTGAATTGTTTTCTTCTCTTAGTTCATCTAAAACACTAATCAATTCTTCTTCATAATTGTCTTCCTTTTCAATTATTTTTCTTGTCTCATTTCCTTCATGGCATTCTATTTCAATATGTCCATGTTTTTCACAATTAACACAAAACAACATACCTCTGATGATTATGTACTCTTCATCTTCTGAATCTTGTTGACATGGTGAACATAATTCTTCTTGATTTGTATCTGCACCTTCTTTGACATTTTATGAATTTGTGATGGTGAAGAATATATGTCATGTAGCTTATCCCAAAGTTCTTTTGTTGATGAACATTTACCAACCTTTTCTCTTACCGGATTAGGTAATCCTTCCCAGATGAAATCCGTTGCTATTTTGTTATTTTTCCTCAATTCCTTCTTGGCTGTAGTCTTTTCCCTTTTTGAACTATCATATCCTGTAACAACTGATAGCCAAATATAATGTCCCTGTGCCTGTAAAAATACTTCCATCCTCATGTTCCACATCTCATACTTAAAACCATTTTGACCATCAAACATTAGTACTCCATTCTCAGAATAATCCATGATCTCCTTCTAGTGGTTAAATTATTTCCTTAAGGAACCGGATCTGATACCGATTGTTGGATTACTAAGAGGGGGGGGTGAATCAGTAATAGAGAAATTTAATCCTTTTTAACCATATAATCCAAGTGTTATATCAATGAATCATTATCATCCAATAACTGCAAAGTAAATAAGAAATGAATAAATGAACAATCATACACATACACAGTACACTAGTGTTTTACGTGGAAACCCAAATCGGGAAAAAACCACAGAATGATTTTTCTTATATTTCTTGAAGAATTACATTCATTGGAAGCACCAACTTCCTTTGTTTTCTAGCTGCAACTGGAAGGAGGCTCCAACCCCCCTAGTTTCTCAGGCTACAACTTGAAGGAAGCTCCAACTCCCCAATTCTCTAGCTACAACCAGAATGAGACTATAACTCCCTATGTTTTCCAGCTACAACCGGAAGGTGGCTACAACCATCTGTCCTTGCCCCGTCCAACCACCCTGAAGTAGAAGTAGAATGATGGAACCACTGCTACACTATCACTATGAGATATACCGCTATAAACCTATACCAATAAATTTGAACCATGCATCAACCATACATCAACCTGTACCTCAACCTGTAATCAACTTGTACCATAAACAAGTGCATCAACCATGCACCAACCTGTACCAAACAACCTATAATCAACCTATACCATAAACAAGTGCATCCAACCATACCAAGTATGTACCAATCATGTGTCAAATACTCATCAAATATGACTTATCAATATGTACCAACATCATCAACTATACACCTCATGTATGTGCCAACTCATCAACTACTTGTCTCAACCATGTACTCAACATGTACCTCAACCAAAATCCCTCATCAATTTCATCATCCAAATATTATTTGTAGCTCTATAATAGACCTGGTGTATATGATCACATTCCTACAAACCTTCCTTAACTTTAACAACAAGAGACTAGCATTTTCATCGAACTTTTCTTTAGTCTCACATGCCTAGTTTTGGATTAGTCAACAACCCTAACTTGAAGTAATCATAAATTTGAAAATGTAATGTATAAAGATATAACACTGATACATAATGTTCTTCGGTGTGTTTTATGCAATTCCTCCAAGTTTCACTACTTGGAACCTCTCAAAAAAGGAATTATAGCAAAAATGGCATACCTTGCTGAATTCTGGCTTATTCTAGAGAGAGACCTTGTAGAGCATGCCCCGCATGGAATATTTGTTGAAATGATCTAAAACTATTACAAAATATACTAAATATTGTACCCTATCCAACCCATTTGGTATCACTGAATTTGGGTCTGTTATGAATAAGTTATGACGTTTTTACCCGAAACACCTGTTTTTGACTAGTTTCAGGACTAGCCATAAACCCTATTTTCCACGGAGTGTAACTCCCAAAATACAACGACCCACAAGCTGATTTGTTTACCACAGATACTTGGATATGTTTTCTCAATTTCATATCAATTTAACGATCTGAATCATTATAGAAAAAAAAGTTATAGTGGAAATGGTGAGATGACCTGTATATAACATACCTTAGAAAGCACCATCAAAAGAATTTATCCTTCCTTTCATTTCGGTCCTCTTTTCTTCACTTTCCTCAGAATTCTGGCATACATATCCTTTGGTTACCTCAGACACCTATAGGTATTAATATTCTCAAGTGTGTATTAAATGAGAGATCCTTGCCTCTTATTTCTACTCTCCAAGTAGCTTCCTTAAAAACATATTCTAGGTCACTTTACCCACTTTCCTTATTTTAGGGTTAACCCACTTCCAATTTCTCCATTAAATTTATTATTTAAATAATTTATTTTGTATTCACTTTGAATTATAGTACACTCATCACTTCAATTTATTATTTACCTTCTAAAATCTCTTAAACCACTTTGACTACTTTGACCTTTTGGGGCTTCTAGATGACATATGAGGGTCCTCCAACTTCGTAAGGCCATAACTCTCAAACCGTGAGGAGTTATGTGACGTTACACATACCACAAAAAATGGAATGACATGTAATATCCATATAGAATAGTATTACCTTCAAATATATCAAAAATCATACCATTATCCATCAAACAAACTTGGGTCCATTACCCAAACTTGGGTTCTCCAACCTCACATGGTCATAACTCTCTAACCGTGAGGAGTTATGTGGTGTTATACATACCACCGGAAATGGCATGAAAAGAACTATCAAGATAGGATAGTTTCCTTGAAAAATTCACTATACTTCATCTCATTATTCAACAATTAAGCATGGATTCTCTTACTTTGCAAAGCGTCTTCCCGTGAGGGCTTTCACCATAAGGGGACCACTTTGGAGTTCATCCATATTTACTTCTTATCAACCATGAGAAAACAATAATGAGTCATATTTACATCAAACAATATTGGGTCCATTACCCAAACCTTTGTGCTATGGGGATTTCTTCAAGGGTTGACATCAATGACAACCAACCTTAATCAACAGACTTGATCACGTGACGTTGGATTTCATCACCAACTAGTACGATCATCGAGAGAAGGTTTTGTTTGATTGGTTTTGATTCCTAGATTTTATTAGTGTATGTTGTTTCTTTTTGTTAGTTGGCCATAGATTTTTTGCGTAAAGTATTTGGTTCCGGCAATATTCCTCCATGCCATTCACGCAGAATGCAAGGGATACCCCCAGAATATCTGAAGGGTTATCGACCTTTTCCTATTGATCCACCGGAGGGATCTCCTCAATAGAGTGAGGTCCAGGACACCACCAGTTCACAAGTGGAAAGAACAGACTCTTTAGAAAATTTTTGAATTTCCGATTCTCTAGAGTCTTTTCGACTTCCTCACGGTTACAAAAGACGTATTCTTCGACTAAATTATTCATAGAACTTGTTGCTAACATTTCTGGAATACCGACTGGACCCCTCACATGCCCTGAAGGTGAGAATTCCCTTTGGACTACTGGCATATTTTGAAACCCACCTATCACAGTGGAGGATCTTTTTGGATCAGGGGCAGGTGTTGACATATCTGTCGTATCCCAACTGTGCAAAACATCTGCCATATACACAATACCCTTAGATCACTTTTCTGGTACACCCAACAGTTCCACCATCATGTCAGGCACATAGTCAGTTGGTCCTTGCTCGACCATTTCTCTCCATATGGCCCATTCCACTATGGTCCCACATGTTGCTACAATCCCCACTGGAAATGTGACACCATTCGAAGCTCCAATTGGAACACCACTTAGACCAAATCCGTCAGTTCCACTTGGGTATAGAGCTCTAAATCCTTCCATTGCCAACACTACCCAGGTTACACCCGGAGTTTCTGGAATTTTTGTTCCTCCTAGATATAACGTCGCTTCTAGTGCTATACCTACACCTTTATTTGGAGGAATTGGTCTTGGTGGCTCCAATCCAATTGGAGGCACCGATCATTTGTTCCCTTCTGGTTCCTAGATCCCTCTAGGCACTCAACCTCCTACTGGGGGGAAAACTACATTTGGGGGACAACCTCCATTTGGGGGGAAACCTCCATTTGCAGGTCAAACTGAAATCGGGTCACAACCTCAGCTTGGGGGAAAAAATCAGACTGGATTCCATAACCCATTGTATGGATAGAATGTGACACAAAATCCTTGTCACATTCCTTTTCCAGGAAATCTGCTATTCCCTGGGGGGAAACATCCTCAAGGAAAACAACAACCTTATCCTCCTCATGGAAAAAATGTTTATCCCCCTTATGGACAAATAAATCATCTGTCTTACAATCCTTAGAACCCATCAGGTTATCCTCACTTTGCAAACGCTTCTCAACCATCATCGAATCCTGGTTATATTGGTCAACAACAATCGTATGTAGGAGGACCTATTGGATATAATTATCCACCTAACCTAGTTTACGACCCTACTGGTGTCCCCATGCCACACCAGTATCACCCTTAGTTTAACTGACAACTACCGTTTCTTGTGACTCTTGACCTCTTGGAATTGTCTCGGTTGACTAATGATCCTATAATACATTATCCCTTTTGGCCACTGATTCCTGCTAAATTACCTTCTAATATTCCAAAATTTGACAGTAAACCTGGAGAAGATCCAAATAACCATGTGATCACTTTCCATTTATGGTGTTGATCAAACTCCTTAATGGATGATTCTATACGTTTGCGTCTTTTCCAGTGAACACTTATGGGCTCTGCAGCCAAGTGGTATATTTAACTTCCACGTGGCTCTTTCAAAGATTTCAACTCCCTTGCCATGTCCTTTCTCACGCACTTTCAACTACCCATTTGATACGAGACGGGTACCGAACTCTTGACCTCCCTTCGTTAGACTAACTCCATGCATATATATGATCATATTCATGAGTGGAGATGACGATGAAGGTTGATCAAAGCAATCATTCCTAACCAGTTATTGGCGGAATGGTTTACTAAATCACTTTTACCCCCGATTGCTCATGATATCGCCATGGGTGTTGTAGTCACAGAGGAAGAAGCCATTGCTCGGGCTCAATACTTAGATTTGGTTTATTCACAATCTAGTACTTTGTATGAGTTGATACCAGATGCTACCCATGCCACTACCGATGCATCTAAGCCTTCATCCACATCACATGCGGATGGAGTTATCAACTTCATCAAAACCCAATATACTTCCCAGTCGACTGGAATGACACATCGATCTGCTTTGGTACCCACTCCTAGTTCGACCTCACTCTCCTCTACCTCCCCTCAAACTCAAATCTCTGAGGTGAATGCAGTTCAATACACCCCTTCACAACAATCCAGAGGTAAGAAGAAAACAAAAAATAAATCCAAAAAGAATAATAACAATGAACAACCGAAAACTCAAACTCCAGTGCCTGCTACCGAAAAGAAACCACTGCAGAAGCCAAAATTCCCATGTCTTATTTGTGGTGACGATCACTACACTCGAGACTGTCCACATCGCGATGAAGTGACCAAACGTGTTTGGGTGAATTCTCAACCCGCTGTCCTTACTCATCCTTTTCCTCAGCAACAATCCATGGTTGCTCAAACCCTCTCTCCTGGGGGCATTTCTAGCCACCCTCTTCATGATGAATCCTTGACAAGTTCCCATATTTATATGTTCAATGGGATTGATTTAACCACTTGCTCTATGACATACGAAACGCCAGCTAAACCTGACAAAGAAAAGGTCACTAACGATTCTTTACCGGATCCATCACCATCCTCTGTTAGTCCTCCATCTGTTAGTCCTCCATCCGAATCACTTCAGATAGAGAAACCTTCGTTCGACTCTATATTACGCCCTCCCAAGAGCACCATCCATAAATCTATTTTTAATCCTAGTTCACGTGCCGCCCAAAACGACAACATTGTTGAAGATTTGGCTCAAGCATTGTGTGCTATGTCTGCATTGTAAGTTCTACAACACTGCCCAAGTCAACGTAGAATGCTCTTGGCCTCTATTGGTTCTTTTTATCCTAAGTCATCCAACAATATCACGATTAACCTAGATAATTGTAAGTCTCGACTCTCTCACCAACTAGCTTTTCAAATTGATGTTGTTGTTCAGAATCAAAAAATTCACCGAACTATCTTAGATGAGGGAGCCTCTACTTGTGTCATGTCTTTGGCTTGTTGGAAAGGGTTAAAATAAACTTCACTTAGAAAATCTCCTAAGATGTTACGTGCATTCGATGGGTGAGGTTTTCATCCTCACAAACTCTTGCAATCCTTAGTTGTTCAGTTGGGCGGCAAAACCGTCTCTGTCGACGTCAAGGTGGTTGATGCTCCCCTTAATTACAACTTGTTACTCATAAGAAGTTGGTTTTATGCCATGATTTTCATTTCTTCATCGGTGTTTCGATGGGGACAATTTCCTCATCAAGTAAAAATTGTCACTATCGATCAGTAAGATTTTTGTACACCCGATGCTCGCGCTCCCGCTACCAACAATATTCTTTTCTTGGGAGATCACAATATCACGTATGAAAGTGTTGGTGTTGGCTTGCTGAAATATTCTAGCCTTATGGGTACCTTCCCTACACCACTTTCACCTACCACGCATCATATTTCCACCATCAATATGATTTCGACTACAACTTATCAATCTTTGGAATCATCTGACCCTTGGATTGTACCTAGTCCTCTAGAATTCGATGCACTAGGTGACGCCATGCTACTTAGTCCAGCTGAGACATCATATGATTCTATCCAATCTGCATCTCCCTCCTCGAATGACCAACATCTCTTGGCACCCGATACCTACTCGATGCCATCCTGGTTGAACCCCTTATCTTCTATTTTTTACTACATTTTCCAAATTTTTCCTTCCAACGAATCTATTATGGAAATGCTTAGCATTGACGAAGTGGCTTGGGATGATAACCACCATAGATCTTCTTTTCTTCCACCTCTTGAAGAAATCCAGGAAGATATAAACTCTATCTTTTCTCCTGATGTTGTTGATTCTCCACAATCTCTGATACTTACCCAGGACACTATTTCTGAGGGGAATTTAGGAAACATTTCTTCCATGGTTGTTATTGATATTTTGATCAAAGAAGGTGTCATGGAAAATATTAATCTCGGTTGTAATTGTTCACCCGAGGAGGTGGTCTCTTATACCTCCTTATTCAAATAATTTCACGATGTCTTCGCTTGGAGATACAAGGAAATTCTAGGGATCGACCCATCGATCAATGTGCATGAAATTAAAACTTACCCAGGTGTTAAACCTATTCGACAGAAACTCCACCTGGTTCATCCCAAGAAAACTGTGCCTATAAAGGCATAAGTTGAGAAACTTTTGAAATATGGCTTCATCTATCCTATCTCCTTGATGTAATGGGCTTCTAACATTTTTCAGGTCATTAAGAAATAAGGGACCATTCGTTTCTACGTGGATTATAGGGATCTCAATAAGGCTTGTCCGAAAGATAATTACCCTATGCCCTTCATCGACCATATCATTGATAATTGTGCTGGTAGCATGATTTTCTCTTTCATGGATGGTTTCTAAGGGTACAACCAGATTGACAATTTACCTGCTGATCAGCATAAGACAACCTTCATCTGCCCGTGGGAAACTTTCGCCTATCGAAAACTACCGTTTGGCCTCAAAAACGCTGGTGCTACATTCCAGTGGGCCATGTCATATTCTTTCCATGATATCAAACATATTGCGGAACCTTACCTCGACGATTTACCTACCCACTCATCCAGTCGATTAGACCATATTGGTCATCTACGGGCTATTTTTCTTCGATGTCGGTCCTTCCGTATTCGTTTGAACCCACATAAGTGTATCTTTGTCGTCGAATCAGGTCGACTCCTCAGTTTCGTTTTCTCCAAAGACAGAATTCGAGTGGATCCCTTAAAGATTAAAGATATTATTTCTTTACCTCCACCTAAAAACTTAACCCAACTCCAAAGTTTGCAAGGGAAAGTAAACTTTCTTCGTCGTTTTATATGTAACTACGCTGATATTACCAAAGGATTTATGTGATTGCTGCAGAAAGACACTCCTTTCATCTGGGATGACACTAATCAATGATATTTTGGTGCTCTTAAGAATGCATCGACAAACACACATCTGTTACATCCTTCGAATTATACAAAGGACTATATCCTATACTTAGCAGCCTCTACTTCCACTATTTCTATGGTGTTAGTTCAAGAGGACTCCAACGATGAAGAAAATGTGAGATATTATATGAGCAAAAGTCTATCCAGAACCGAACTTCGATATTCACATGTTGAGAAGTTGGCTTTAGCAGTCGTCATCGTTGTCTAGATATTTCACCATTACATCTTGCTATGCACCACCACCATTATCATGGACTCAAACCCCATGTATCATATCCTGACACGTCAATTTATTGGGGGAAAATATTCCAAATGGATCGTCATCCTTTAGGAATTCGATCTTGAATTTGCTAAGTCCAAAGCTAAAAAATCCTTGGTGTTTGCGGAGCTTATCTGTGCCCTTCCCCATGTCGATGAAGATACTGAGCCCAAAGATTCTCTCCCTGATGAAACTCTGTTTGTCATCATCACATTTGATCCTTGGTATGGAGATATCCTCCTTTATCTCCAGACCCAAAGTTTTCATCCCGATATCTCTCATGAAGAACGTCGACGTATTCGTCACCATTCTCATTGCTACCTTATCATCAGCAACACTTTGTATTGCCATGGTATTGATACTATCCTACGACGATGTTTTACTCATGAAGAGGCTCAACGTGTTCTTAATGACTATCACCTTGGAGCATGTGGCAGTGACCTTTCTGGGATGGCTACAACTCAGAAAATTTTACGTGTCAACTACTTTTGGCCCTCTATTTTCAAAGATTGTATTGAGGCAGTCAAAAAATTCCCACCCTACCAAGTTTTTCACAAAAAGGAATGCACCCACCACGCTCCGCTGCATCCCATTATTTCCATCGACCCCTTTTCCAAACGAGGAATCGATTTCATGCATTGTAAGCCTACCTCAGCCGGGGGGTACGATTACATCATCGTCGCCATCAATTACTTCACCAAATGGGCTGAGGCTATGCCTACCTTTCTGAATGATGGACGTACTGCAGCTCTTTTCTTCTTCAACCACATCATCACTCACTTTGGTGTTCCATAAGCCATTGTCACTGATCATGGTTCACACTTTCAAAACCAGATGATGAGTGAGTTGCATGCCAAGTTGGGTTTTCACCATGAGAACTCATCCCCATACTATCCTCAAGCAAATGGAAAAGTTGAAGCCATCAACAAGGTCTTGAAAACCATGATTCAACGTATGGTAGGGGAAAACAAGAAATCTTGGCATCTACAACTTTTCTCCGCTCTCTGGGATTACCATACCTCAGTGAAAACTGCTACTGGATTCACTCGTTTCCAATTAGTATATGGCATAGAAGTTGTATTACCAATCGAGTGCGAAATTCCCTTATTGAAACTCAAAGTAGAACTCCTGCCACATACTTCTACTGAAGAATAACGTTTCCTACATCTGACCAGGTTGGATGAAACATGTTGTGATGCTTCTCTCGTTAACAAGACATATCAAAAGTGGATCAAGAGTCAATATGACAAATCCGTGCACCCTCGTACTTTTGTAGAAGGAGACCTAGTCCTTGTTTATGACCAGGCTCATGATAAGTTAGGGTCATGCAAGTTAGAACCTTTGTGGCATGGTCCTTACATCGTGAAATGCATTTTACATAGAGGCACCTATGATCTAGTCAACTACAACGGAATATCCCTGGGTGAGCCCTGAAATGGGCTTTACCTTAAGAATTACTATGCATAGAACATCTAGCATGCGTTCTTTGTACACTATTGTATTTTTAGTTTGGTGTGTCTTTTTCTCTTGCGTGCACGAGTTTTTCTTTAGCCATTTATACTTTGTCTTGTGTTTGCAAGCGCAGATGACATCTTCCTTTCCTATCTTTGTCGGGTTTGTGCATGGTGCTAGTCAACACACCTAGGACATTGCTTTTGCAGCTTGGGTCATTTACCACTCTGATGAGTTAATGAGTTCATGAGGTATTTGCTTAGGATTGAAAACTAACAACATGGCAGAATATCATGTTGTCATTGGACTTTTAACCGAAGCCTCCTCCCTAGGTGTTTCTTGTATGATCGTTAACCTAGACTCTCAACTCGTGGTCTGTCAACTAAATCAAATCTATGCTATTCACAATCCTATCCTATTGCGTCTCCACCTACGAGTTCATCATCTTGAAAGAATGTTTGATTTTATCGAATACAAACACATACCAAGAGAACTCAATACAACTTTAGATTCGTTAGCCAATTACATCAAAGATCGGTATCTCACACATAGATAAGGTTTCATAAAGGAAATAAATCATACAACACATGTAAATTAAAACGCATCACATAAAGACATCATTATTTTAAAAGCATCATTTGGCACTGCAAAAAAATTAGATATATATATATATATATATATATTGTGTAGTGAAAATGTTCAGTTACATCAAAAAGTACATAGAAGGGAAAAAGTTTGGGTCCTCACACCCATAACATCGTTATACAGACTATACAATCATTAGGAAGATTCTAATATTCCTGCATCACATTGTGCTCTAAGTAGAACATCACTGCGAGGGCCACTCATCTCAGTAAGGAGTTTAGACTCTCATACACTCCTACAGTGCGTCTCTGTAGATGTAAGGGCATGTTCCACCTCTTAAGAGGAGGGACACCCATCGTGAGGCCTTGGAGGTTTCTTTCGACCTCCCAGAGACCTCCTTCTGCTACCTCATGATCTACTACTATCTGAGCATCTCCACGACGCGCTAGTGCCAGTATCTCTACCGGACGTGTTGCTCCTTTGTCTGCATGATGAAATAATACATCTGTTAAAAACTCTTCTACTTACCCCCAAAAATAATATATTTTAAAATAAAAAACACTTGACAAGATTATTTTTGGTTTATCACCTGACGCGTCCCATTCCACCCCATCTGGAAGAACCAGGTCCATGCTCCCTCGTAAATCCACTCTGGCATATGGGAAATCTTCTATAACGATCAGTTGGCGTCTTAGCCAAGCGAAGAAGTCACCTATAAACCTGAACTCTGACTTTGTTCCTAGCCTCAGAGACAGACTCGTCCAATGTTCCATACGTGGTTCTCCCACCGGTCGTACTGCTAATGCAATCTGTGTTTGCATATGAGGAATGTGTTCTAGGAAGAACAAAACTAGAAACGAACTGTATCTGAACTGCTTTTGTTGCCCTGCTATGCATCTCAAAATCTTCTCCCTCACATTTTGAAGGAATCCTGCACTCCAGTTAAATAGAGTTAGCTCCATACACTGTAAACCATAGGCCACCTATGATATCGAAACCAAATGCGAGTTGGTACTACCCACCATAATCATAATGGAAAATATAATAGATCAAAGAGGTAGATCCCTGATGTCTTTGATCATGATCCTACCTCCCACCAATCTCGATCCCGGGACACAATGATTTGCCAAGTACTCTTCTATAGGCACAAGAAGTGCCCTCTATACGGATAAAATAATAGGGGCCCCTCTCTTTGAGAGTTCGGTTGGGAAACATACATCCTCCAACTCAATGGTAAGAATTTTCATCCCAATTTGGAACCCCTGTTCCGCAGCGTTCCACAACCCGATCATGTACTCAAGAAGGAGGACTTCCTTCTTCATCTTTTGCATCTTAAAGAACTTGAGGAGATCGTAATTCCTCAATGTCACCCTTGATCGAGGGTTTTGTAAGGAACCCACATCATTGATCTCATGCTCTCTTTCTTTCCACTCGATCATGAATTTTGCCGAAATTACCTACAATTATCATCAATAAAAACTCATCAGTCATGTTACATTGACAAAATTTTGGGCAATTAAAAATTATAAAAATCATTTTTTTCTTTGTTTATGATGATAACACTCCTTTTAATCTCCCATCAGAGTGCCAATTCTCCTACAACAATCTCACCAGAGCGCCAGCGCTCCCACCACAAGCACACCAGGGCATTATTTTTCTAACTAGTGCTCCCCCTAGCTTGTTTGAGGAGCGTCGAGGGTTTTGGGAGTTTTGATGCATTTTTGGGCTCACTTTGCTCCTTCAAAAGAGCACTAGAGCACCTTCACTAGGCTTAGGGGAGCATTGCAAAATTAGGTATCACTACCCCTAGCCTTTTGGGGGAGCGCCGAGCATTTTTCGGCCCTCGAGACCTCCCAGGGCATCATTTTTAAAGCCCAATAATTACCCAAAATTAAAATGTAAAAGATTCAAATTGAAGGAAAGAAAAAGAGGACCAACCTGATCCAGACGGCGACAGAAATAGATGATTGTAGCTTCGGCACCGATGAATGTAAGAATCACCCTCCAAAGCTCAATTTCTCCACTACTAAAAATCTTTGCACAAATGAATTGGTAAAAGACATTTTTACTGCATATTACTATTATAAAATTTCATTTTTTCCACAAACATAGTTATTTTGGGTTTTGAGAAATATTTTGGAGGCATTATTAATACCCTGGCATGCAATTTTTTCATTATTGGTAGGTTTCAGAGCATTTTTTGTTCAATTTTTATCTTGTCACATTAACGAGCATGATCTTCGTTCGTTCTCACGCTCAAAAAAACACGAAAACGCACCGAGTAACCTTTATCTCTTTTTCGGACTCGCATGGATACATAAAAAAGGAACCCCCCAGAGTCGTCTTTAATATCTTTTCAGACTCTCTAAACGTGAAAAGATTTTCGAGTGATCTTGCTTCCTTTCCCACTCGTTAAAAGGTTTGAAAGGGCGTCTTTCGAGTGATAATTTATCTCTTTTTCAGCCTCATGAGACTAACATTACGAAAAAGGACAACACTGGAGTCTTCTTTAAGTTCTTTTCAGACTCTCTAAACATGAAAAATCATCGAGTTTACCTTCTCTGGACTCGTTAAACAATCATACATTGAAGGGCCCATATGGGACCGAACCCTTACTTCTTCCAGTTCGTTAAACAAAGGAAGAGGGACTTGTCGAAGGTGAGTTATATAGAGCATGTGTTACCCTCCTCGATCTCGTTAAATCAAAAAGAGGTACTCATCTATCTGGATGGGGGAAATATTTGAAGGAAGCAAGCCAAGCAGTTTTTGAAAACATCACCAGTCATCCTTACAATCACCCTTGAACATGACACTTTGTCTTTGCATGCATTTTCATTTGTTGAACCTCTGCACTGAACCAATCCTCTGAGTTTTTCTTACTCCTTTGGGTCACCCGATGAAAGTCACAGTATCCACTACACTATCGTGTTTTGGTCCATGTCATGTTTATGTTGTTGTGCCTCAGTGTTCAAGGGAAGTATCTACCTCGAGAGTCAACCATCACAAATTCCTTGTTTCAATACCCATGTCAGTCCATGTTCATTTGATCCACCAATTTACATCTTTGTGTCCATTTTCATGTCATTGATGGGGTATACATCAAGGCCCTCCTTTGACGAGTCTGTTCCTATCGACTTCAACACATTATCTAAGAGCTAGACTTAGAAACCAGTTAGTACCTTGGGACCTGCATGCCTCAATGGTAGGCCTCCTCATGTCCTATAGTGGGTTTACATCATTGACCTCTAATCAGATGATTCCACGGATGTTCAAATTCAACTCATCTATTCACATTCACTGGAATGTACTAGGGTACCTTTGGAATCATTGACATCAATGGTGATTTCCCTCGCACTTGTTAATGGTTTACCTCATTGACCAGTAATCAAGTGGTTTTTTCCATGTTTGACCTCAGGACATCTATTCACATGGTTAGACTCGTACCACATCGGGATTGGTAAGAAGACCCTGGGTTGAGTGATCACTCTGATATGTACTTTACCCAGGTTGCGATGGAGTTTCTCTTGAATATTGACACATATACTGTCACATAAATCCACTTTGTATTAGTCTGTGGCTATGTATTGTCATCTCATAGATCCACTGTGTATTTTTCATGGCTACAATCAGTTCATGTCATGGAAGTATAGATCCACATTGTATCTTCAGTGACTATACCTTTTTGTCAATATAATTATGGATCCACAGTGTATCTTATGGTGGCCATACCTTGAAAGTCTTTACCACTCAAGCATAGGTATGCATGCCTTGGGTTTGAAACATGTCATAATATGTGTTTGATGGTTGTGTGCAGCTTCTACCGGGTTCTCTGAGTGCATACCCTTGCTCGAAAAAGTCTGCAAAGTACCTTAGTCATCAGTTTCCATCTTCTAACTTCGCACTTTGGGGGGAAATCTATTACACATCAAAATTAATCACTTCAATGATGACCTATTTTTGTCATTATCAGTGTCACAAATGTTGCATTTTGGCCGCAAGTGTTGCAAACATCATACTATCATCTTGCCTATGTCGTGTCTCGAACGACATTACCAAGAACACTTAAAAGACACTTTCAAAGACTGGTTTAAAAGAGGAGAAATCATTTGACAAAGAGTACAAATATTTTACCATGGAAAATAACAGTCAAAAGTCATTTTTAAAGGGCAGTGCTCCCCTACCAATTGTCAGGGAGTGCTAGCACTCCTTACCCTTCTTTGGGGGAGCGTTGCAACACTTTGTACCCCATTCTGAGGGAGCATTGGCCTGTTTGAGGAAATCTTGGGTTGTTAAGGAAAATCAGGGAAAAATCCACTTCATCTCCGGAGTTGGTTTGATTTGAATCTAAGGTCAAGGCTCGATCTTAGGGAGGATCCACAACTAATGGAGAAATATCCTCAACCTATCCAAAGAATCTCTAAGGTGGTTAGGCCTCTCCAAGCCTATATAAGGAGGCCTCCTCATGGTGAAAGAGGGAAACATTGAAGGCATCAAACTTATGATCTCATAAGGAAGATAATCAGTGAAGCATAGTCATTCTGTTTGTGGATCATTTGAGCAAAGGGTTGGACAAGGAGAGCTAGAAGAGGCTGTTGCATCTTCATCAAATGTCTACAAATATCTCTATGAGTTCTCATTAATACATGTGCTTGGCCTGTTTCCTTCAAGATTGTGTTTATCTACATGAACTTGTCTTTAATGGATAGATCTAGTTTCAAGCTAATCATAGTAGAATAGGAGGCATGTTTTGTCTTTGATTGGATTGCAGGACTTGTTGAAGAGCTTGGAGATGAAATCTCAACTTGGACTAGGCGAGGAAAAACATCATAAAAAGGTACATCTTCTTGCTCTTCTCTATACATTAGTTTAGATAGGTTTAAAGGGATGTCAGTGATCAACGTTAGCACCTTTCTTTCTTGGTATTAGGAGTCTAGAGCCCAAGAGGGGATTCACCTGTCTGCAGGGGAATTTCCCTGTAACACACATCCATCCTATCACCTCTAGTCTACAAGGCGGTCCCACGTACTAGCTAATTATTATTATCATAAATAAAGACTAGAGCTTAGCAATCCTTTGCAGGCATAATTCATCGTTGTGATTTTAATCATCAACACATGTAAATATTGGTGTATTTTTCATTGTGTGGATGTGTTTGTTATTGTTTATTATGAAATGATGAATATTAATGCTTATGATACAGTAAGATATTTATGATGAACATATGAACATGGTTGAATAAGTAAAATAATATACATTTTGGTTTAAAGTATTAATGATTGGTATAATTTCTCATTACTGATTCACCCCCTCCCCCTCTTAGTCATCCAACAACAACAAAAAGAGCGACTAGTTAAAGTGCTACAAAATAACAACGATTCCTTCTCTTAGGATTAATCTGACATTAAGGGGATCCATCCTAAATTATGCACACATCATATATAGATTAAAAAAGTATCTAGACCAATACACCATCCCCAACGATGGATAAATCCAACACTAAAGGACATAGTTAAGGAAGAGCTGCAGAAATTTCTCACAACCAACTTTATCTATCCATTTTATAACAGACAATGGGTCTCCCCTCTCATCATAGTACCAAAGAAAAATGGTAAATGGAGGATTTGTGTGGACTATTGAGAACTCAACAAAGAAACACAAAAGGATCATTTCCCACTTCCATTCATTGACTAGGTCTTGGATACATTAACAAGGAAGAAACAATTTTCTTTCCTCAATGGATTGAACAGGTATAACCAAATCCTGATCGCACCTAAGGATCAAGATAAAACAATTTTTACCTATTTGTGGGTGAAATTTTCCTATCGTGTTCTACCATTCTGGTTATGTAACACCCCTTAAACCTTTGAAAGAGTTGTAATTGGTATATTCTCTGATTTAATTCATGATTGCATGGAAATATATATGGATGTGTTTACGACATATGGTAATGAATTTGATGATGCATTGGAAAATTTAGAGAAAACATTGATAAGGTGTAAATAATAGAATGGTGTCCTCAATAATCAGAAATGTGCAATGATGTTAATTGATAGCATCGTATTAGGGTACCACATCTCAGTTAAAGGAATCTGAGTGGATTCGAATAAAATCAAGGTAATATTAAACTTTCTGACTCCACATTTTCAAAAATAGGTTCAAAGTTTCTTAGGATATGCTGGATACTACCATCACTTAATTGAAAATTTCTCATGAATTTCTCATCCATTATTTTCTTTTCTTAACAATGATTCTAAGTTTTTGTGGATAGAAAACTGCTAACATGCTCTTGAAGAACTAAAAACTAAAGTGTCTAAGGATCCTATTTTAAGGGGGGGTGATTGGTCCCTCCCATTCCATATTTGTACATGTGCATCAGTGATCAAACACCACCATTGGAGTTGTTATAGGAAAACTAGAAGGAAATGATCCATACATAATGTAATATGTCAACAAAAATTTCTCACCCACAGAACTAAATTATATGGTAACAAAGAAAGAGTTTCTTACGATAATACATGTATTTAATAAGTTTTGGCATTACATCACACGATATCCAATAATATTGCATGTTGACCATGTTGTCATAAAATATTTAATGAAAAAACCTATCCCTAATGGCAGGGTAACTAGGTGGTTATTGTTACTATAGGAATATGATATAACCAACTTGAATAAACTAGGGAAGGATAATGTAGTGGCTAACTTTCTTTCAAGATTTACATCTAATGAGAATGTGCCACCTATAGAATATTGTTTTCCTGATGAGCACCTATTTGTGGTTTCTAATAACTCTCCTTGGTTCATAGATATCACTAATCACTTGGATGTAAGTAGACTCCCACATAATTTATCTCCAAGGAGTGGCAGAATATTATCAAACAAATTTGGAGATTCTCATGGTTCGACAACTTTCTCTTCTACACAGGATTAGATCTCATCATCAAGATATGCATGTGAGAAGATGATATCTATGAGATATTAAAAGCTTGTCATGATGGTCTGTGTGGAGGCCACTTCATAGGAAAAAGGATTGGGTACAAGGTACTTCATCAAGGTGTTATCGGAAAAATTGGTAAGTGTGGACACAAAATAATCTCCCTAACTTCAACGAGAAGATAGAACAAAACAAGGCAGAATACAAACTTCACCTTAGACTTCATTGTCATATAAAATAGTTCAAAGAGGGACAAATGACATACCTTTTAAATGACACTTGATCCTCGCTAGTGTCATCCTTGTCGCTCCAGATTTGGATTTGCAGGATGGTGAACATGTTTAAGAAGCACAAACCAACAAAGAGAGAGAACAAAGATAGATATATTCCAATGAATTCTATGTATAAGATCAAAGAGTTATACAATAAAAGTAAAGACACCTTTATAGGGAAGAAATTTATTCTTGCATTATATTAAATGGAAGTGTAGAATACAACCCATGCCTTGATGTTGCAAGGTCCCTTGCAATGGCTCTTTTCTCCAACACACACACCTTTTCTCCAATGCCTTTGATGAAGAAGATATGCAATTTGACTTAGAGAGATAAAGCAAAGCTATCTCTAGTATAATCTATAGTAAAATTATTCATGCATAAGCAAGCCTTATCCTTTTCCATAAGAGATCCCTCTTTATATAGGATGAACCTTCGTGAACTTCACTTTTATCTTGTTTAAGGATCATTGCACCTTATGCATAGGCAGCCTGCGACGATGTCACAATCTAGCTTTGGTGCAACATGCAAAGATAAAGCATCGTCGCACCCCAAGCATAGAGAAGGGTGAGATGATATCCTTTGACATAGTTTTTAAGGAAGAAAATCTAATCCACTTTTCTCATGAAGAATGTCTCTTTTAGTGTTCTCAGAGAACATGGAAGTGATCCATGCACATATCATCAGTTGATCACTGGGGTGACCAAAATAATGTGTAACAAAATGCCCCCCAAAGTATGAAGTTGGAACCTATGATAGCTGAAATACTTTGTAGAATATGTGTGTTGATAACAAGGAGCGCATCATTTGGGAACCTGCAAACAATCAATCATCTGCATAATAATATACCATTTTCTGAGGTAGGCATTCCCATAGTCAAACTACAAGTGACTCTAATCATAAGTTTCAAGGGAGTCATGTTCACCAAACATACATTGTGGATCCATGTCATCATGATTCAACATAGCCACGAGAAATACACTATGGATCTATGTTCTTAAAGAATTCAAACTTGGACATAGCCATGAGACATACACAGTGGATCTATGTGTCAATAAAAACTCATGAATACTCTATTGCAACCTGGACCGATATGGTGAGATCTAGGGTCTTCATTTCCATCATTCTGAAGTACGAATCTAGCCATGTGATTATAGGTGTCGAAGTCAAACATGGTAGAAACCACTTGATTACCGGTCATTAATCAAAACCATTAACAAGTGTGAGGGAAAATCACCATTAATGTCAATGAATCCCAAGGTACTCTAGTACAATCCAACAAATGTGAATGAATGAGTTGAAGTCAAACACTCGATGGAATCTTCCAATCAGGGGCTAATGACATGAACCTACTGTTGAAAGTGAGGAAAATTTACATTGAGAAATAAAGGCTCCAATGATCCAGGTGGATATCGGTGGCCACCCACCTTTCCCAAATGGCTCAAAACAGTTTTCTGGCCATTTTGGCAATTTACTATTTTTAGCAGGTTTTAACTTACGGGGTCATTTTGAGGGTCCAAATGAATGTTTTTTTAGATCAAGGTTCCCAATGATAGCCAAAGGCATGATTGATCCCCCAAAATGAATCTCCTCGACAATACCTTTCCAACGAGCTATCACACGCCTAAAACGGAGATCGTATGCAAAAGTTACGACCCCGAGAAGTTGATGTACTCACTTACCCAAACGGGGCCCACAT
>ML778503.1:613497-645917 GCA_009831015.1 Picea engelmannii | reverse complement strand
CTCTTCTCAGAGATAAGCTGCCACCATTCTAGCGAGTCTTTCACTCTGTATTTTTTACAGTCTCTGTACATTTATTTCATTAATAGAAATCGTGTATTACTGTATCTCTGTGTTTATGGTTGCATCTCTGATATATTTCTGTTATATTACTAGATATACGGGATATCTCTGTGCATTTCTTTATTATATCTTCGCTCTCATTTCGTGCTGAAAATAATCCGGATCATCCAAGGTACTAAATGATTTCTAAGTCTTCTTCCTGGATAATGGGTTGAAGTTGACAGGCAAAGAATTTTCATAGGAGGGCCTTAATGTACCCCCCATCAATGACATTAAATATGTAACAGATGTGAAGTAGATCAGAGTATGAAGTGATTAGAAACTGAATCAGGGAAGGCCAACATGGTATAATATTTAGAACTGCAGATGGATGACTTAATAAAAGGCTTGTTTAGGTTGGACTTATCTTGAACACATGAACGACACGACAATTGTCTTGGTAGCATTGACTCAGGGAGGACCCAACATATGGAATTGTGGATGGTCAAATGAGAGACAAATGGATTTCCCAATCTGGATACAAAGATGAAGGGGGGTGTCATGTTCAAGAGAGACTTACTCCCACTAATCACAGATACAGATATACATTTCTTTCCCAATTTTCTCCCACCATTTCTGGCGAGTACCTCTTTATTTTTACGCAATCTTGAGGAGGATAACATATGCTTGTAATGTAAGCTCATCCTTCAGATGAGTCCCTCAGATTATTTTTAATGAAACCTAAGAAGGAGTGGTTCGGTCTAATATGGGCCTTTCAACGTTTGTTTTATGAGTCCAAAGAAAGAAAACTCAAGGTTTTTTCATGTTTAGATAGTCTGGAAAACACTTAAAGAAAACTCCAAAATGTCCTTTTTCGTAATTTAGTTTGATGAGACCAAAAAAGATATAATCTATCGCTCATCAGACGTTTTCTTCAAATACTTTTACGAGCGTAAAAAGAACAAGGTCGCTTGACAATATTTTCATATTTAGAGAGTCTGAAAAGATCTTAAAGGGAACTCCAAGGGGTTCCTTTTTCGTAAACAATTTACGATTCCAAAACAATGATAAAATTTTACTCGGTTACATTCTCAGGTATTTATGAGCATGAGAAAGAACAAAGACTAAGCTCATGATTGTTTTCATTTTTACACAAGCTTAAAACAAAACAAAACTATGCTTGGGATAGATTTTATTTTTACATAAGATTAAAAACTAAACGAAACTATGCTTGGACCTAGTTTGATTTTTACACAATCTTGAACCAGAGGAAACTATGCTTGAGGTAGGTGGTTTCATTTTTACACAAGCTTGAACTAGAGAAAACTATGCTTGTGATTTCTCAACGCATTATCCATGGATGGTTGGTACGTTGCCCCCAGCTTAAGAAGCTAGTGACTTAACTTCAGCATGAAGTCCAGAGGCTATAAGAAAATCCCCACCAAGCTTTGTTTCATCCAACTACAAAGGTGAATGGAATGAAGATTCAAATAATAGATGAAGGATTTGACTCAAAAAAAGAGGGGGCAAAAATCTATTTCATTTTTTAACGAGCTTGACACAAGAATAGGAACTATGCTCAAGAAGGTTTGTTTTATTTTTTAACGAGATTGACATAGGAGAAGAATTATGATCGTAACCTTTGTTTCATTTTTTAACGAGGTTGCCACAGAGAAGAAAATCTATCCTCGTGCCTTGTTTCATTTTTTAACGAGCTTGAAATCAGAAAACCATGCTCAAAACTCTCTTCTTGATCATGGAGTCCAAGAGTATGATGCTCCAGAAGGAAACCATGTCAAGGGACAAAAATCGGTCATGGATTCCAAGAGATATTCACTCGATGTAAGAAACACACTCTGTAAGGAACACATGTTGAGGGCTGTGATAGGGGTAAGGAGGTCAAGCTCCAATAGCCCTACCGAAGAGATCACCATGTCAACTACCGAATCCAAGTCATAAGAGATTGATCTTATAGTGAGCAACTCATCTGGATCGGCAGCTGAAGGCATGGGAGACAATGCCACATAATTGACCTATGGTGGGGGAGATATCGTCTGTATATAAGAACTGTTCAGGGAGGTCATTGGGTTGATAATCAAATCAGGGCTAACAAAGGAGATTTGATCAATAGTCACAACTCTTCCATCACGAGGGAAAGATATCACATGAAAAAGAGTGGACACAATAGATTTCATGGTATAGACATAATATCTCCCAAGTAGTAAATCGAAATCCAAAGGGTCTTGGACTACCATGACATCAATAAAGACAATTTCCCCTCCCAAAGTTACCAGAAAATGAGGAAGGGTCCCTAAAGGTTGATTGGTTCTTCTGTTAAAAGTTAACAGATTCTGTGTAACCGACACAAACTAAAGATAACCCAAAGCTTGCCAAGCAATAGAGGAAAAAATACTAACAGATGTACCTTCATTTATCATCCTCTGAGGAACGTCCCGACCACAAACCTGTACTGTAATCTTGAAACGAATGTGAAAGGGAATACATGGTCTAGTTAGCGCACCCCAATAAAAACATATGGCCTCATTACTTGGAGGAGGTTCCACGGGAGAAGGAGGAATGCCCCCTAGCATGGTAGATTATGTATCAACGAGAAAAATGTGGGAAGCATCAGGTCTACTCTCTAGTGGGAGAGTAGGATCGATCGATGATGAGATCAGATTGACCACTTGGGTTGCATTCTCTAAGGGGAGAATGGGGTCGACGGATGGAAACGGATCGACCGCATAGGTTTTACTCTCTAACAGGAGAGTGGGATTGACCAAGGATGGGATTGGATCAACCACTTTGTCAACTCATCCAACTAAGGAAGTAACCAAATTAACCACTTGATCAACCAGACTAACCGACGAAGGGACCAGATTGATCATTCCATCAACTACAGGTGGGTCGAGAGTAAGCTTGCAATAAGTAGCTAGAAGTTGAGGTTGGGAAACAATCATGTCTTCTAGTAATTTCGAGGCTTCGTCCATATGAGGGAAAAGGTTAGTTTTATGACTCCCTCCGCATAACATACATGGGAAATTGACTCTAATTTTATTCTTCCCAACAATATCCTGACTAGTTGATGGGAGGTCAACAACATGTTGTTCAGAGGATGACAATATGGGTTGGAGAATATGTGTAGACCATGATTCTATAACCTTGGATAGACCAGGGAAATCCTTAATAAGATGGCTACCCTTACAAGGCCTGCAAGGGTACTTGGGTTTACAGGTTGTTTGGGTGATCTCGGCATCATCAACACTCCCAGCATGATTATCAGTAACCGGTGGTTTTCCATCATGTCTAGTAGTGGTTGGAGGTTTGGACCCTTGCTTATTTTTCTTCTTCTTAATATTCCTTTTCTTCTTCTTCTTATCCACCAGGTTACTAGTTTCAAAGCTTTCACTCGACGAAGAAGATGAAATGAAAGAAGACCTTGCAAGTGAAGAAGGCGAAGAAGGCGAAGGATCAACAAGAGGTTGATATTCTTGGGGGGAAGTGCTTACAACTGCAACACTTACTGCAATAAGGATTACTGGAGTGGAAAAAAACCATACCAACAATCCAATTGTGAGACCTGGAAGGCTCAAAGTAGTTATGTAAGGAGGACCAACGTTCCCATAAGAAGGAAAAACATAAGGTTCCCCAGAGTAGGGGTTTCTTCATTGGTCATTCTGGGAACTAACGCCATTAAACACATATCCAACCTAGAGTCTTCTAGGTAAGAAAAACAACACACGCTAAAAATATAGGAAGCAAGCAAGCAAACAAACAAAACCTTCTCACAATGAACACACTAGTTGGTGATGAAATCCAACATCGCAAGAACAATGTAAGAAGGGGTTGAGATAGATCAGGTGGAAAGGTTATGTTGATGACATGCTTAATGGACTTACAACCTAGTGCAAGCTCCCACACATAAACGTGGGTATACCCTCCAAGGAGCCCGAGTGAGTTTGGCCAATGTCGATTCCAGGTACTGTGAAGACTTACCCCTCCACAGTCACCTTGTGTAAAGACCCTAAAGAGATAAGATACTAAGGTTACCAATTACGACAATGATTCTGAGGGAAGGAGTCGACAGTCTGATCCACATGCAAGGGAAGGATATCTAAGCTTGAAATCTCCTTGAGAAGGTCCGCACAGGATTTTCTTCTCAAGTGACCCCCAATAATATGTGCAATATCTACACTAAGACCAACAAAGCAGGGTGATTAACTCTGTCAGCCCTAATGCGACCTCATGATTAACCCTTGTGTTAGAAGGGCTTCCCGAGACAAAATTTAATAAGTGGATTTACTACTCGCTAGCACAAGATTCTATGTTTGTTTATAGACTTGGAAAGTTATCTTTCACACCAATTCCAAAGCCCTACACCCTAAGATAATGTAGGTTTGCTACCAGAAAATATAAAAAGCTCTAATCATTTTTTATAAGCTCTTTATTTTAAGGTTGTTGTTTACTCAAGAGTAAAATGGCGTGGACTAGATGATGTTTTGATTGACTTTAAAAAAATTGAAAAGAAATGGGAATGCAAATATTTCACTTCGATGAAACCTATATTACGAGAAGGAGAAAACATTTATCATTCCCAGATGCACAATGTCCCAAAATTTTATTAAACTCATCAATATCAATAAATTCAAGAAATGAGCCAAAGAGACTCTACACCAATACACAAACAAACTGTAATCAAACTATAATCAAACCCAAAAATTCATCTCAAAACCATATTTAAGATCTGGGCAAAGAGAAAAAAGTTGACTGTCACTCCAACAATTTTTATAGGAATCGTTGCAGGTTGTAGAAGAGTACAGTGCAATGATGAAGGATCATCGCAGGCTAAAGGAAATACACAGTGCGACATCGTCGCTCTAGTTCACACAAATAGGGTGCGATGATGACTGAACATAAGGAAATTTTTAAAAGAGGACAAAGTTTCTCAATGAACTTTCAGAACCAGGGAGTCAAGATGGATCACCCACAGACTTAGAGAATGAAATTGACTAAAAGCAGCTGAGGTAAAAGAAAATAAGAATCAAAAAACCAAACGAAGTTGTTTCCCCAGTATGGTCTCCAATTTTGTTATCGAACAAATCGGTAAGTGCATACACAAACTAATCTCCCTAACTTCAACATGAAGCTAGAACAAAACAAGGAAGACTACAAAATTCACCTTAGACTTCATTGTCATATAAACTAGTTCAAAGAGGGACAAATGACATACCTTTTAAACGACGCTTGATCCTCGCTAGTGTCATCCTTGTCTCTCCATATTTGGATTTGAGGGATGGTGAACCTATTTAAGAAGCACAAACCAACAAAGAGAGATAACAAAGATATATATATTTCAATGAATTCTATGTATAATATTAAGGAGTTATACAATAAAAGTAAAGACACCTTTATAGGGAAGAAATGTATTGTTGCATTATATTAAATGGAAGTGGAGAATACAACCAATGCCTTGATGTTGCAAGCTCCCTTCCAATTGATCTTTTCTCCAACACACACACCTTTTCTCCAATTCCTTTGATGAATAAGATCTACAATTTGACTTAGAGAGCTAAAGAAAAGTTATCTCTAGTATAATCTATAGAAAAATTATTCATGCATAAGCAAGACTTAGCCTTTTCCATAAGATATCCCTCTTTATATAGGGTGAAAGAGGGATGGATGAGGAGATTAGGATGATCCCACTAAATCATAGAAGTGAGTAAGATCCAAACCGATCGAGGGCCACCTCATCTTCTAGAAGATTCCCTTCTAGAACCTTCGTGAATTTCATTTTCCCCTTGTTTAAGCATCGTCACACCCTATGCAGAGGAAGCCTACAACGATGTCGTAGTCTAGCTTTGGTGTAGCATGAGAATATAAATCATCATTGCACCCCAAGCATAGAGTAGGGTGCGATGATCGCCTTTGACATAATTTTTAAGGAAGAAAATCTAATCCACTTTTCTCATGGAGAAAGTCTCTTTTAGTGTTTTCAGGGAACATGGAAGTAAGTCATGCACATATCGTCAGTTGATCACTGGGGTGACCAAAATAATGTGTAATACAATGGTACTATTGGACCACTTTCTTCAAAGACACCAAGGAATATGTATAAAGGTGGGATAGTTTCTAACACATGGGAAGACCAATGCAATCAGACAAGATTTCGTTACAACCACAATTGGTATTGGAACCATTTGATAATTGGGCCCTATATTTTTTAGGGCCAATCAATCCTTATTGCCACCATAACTCCTACATCCTAGTATGTACATATTATGTCACAAATTGGATGGAATCCTAGGCACTTTAGGTTGTGAAAGAACAAGAAGTAGTAGGATTTCTTCATGAAGAAATCTTCACCAGATTCGGGATACCTCTATAAATAGTTACTGATGGAGGGAATCAATTCACTTCAAGACTTATTAGATACTTGATGGATAAATACAATATCAAACACAAGGTTATCACACCATATCATCTGCGATCCAATGGAAAAGTAAAAGGGACAAACAAAATTATTGAGGAAATTGTCACCAAGACTGTCAGACTACACCTCAATGACTAGGCGAAAAAAATACCTGAAGATCTATGGGCCTACCAGATGAAATGGAGGACTACTACCAATTGCACCCCATATGAACTGGTGTATGGAAAGAGAGTATTGTTTTCAATTGAAACAAATATCCTGACACTTGTAACAATTATACAACTTGGAATGGTCTTAACTGAAGCTCAAAAGCAGAGCCTCCTCCACATCAATGAACTGGACAAACTTCGCTAAGTTTCCCTGCACCACACAATAGTAATACAACATCAAATATCTCGGTGGCATGACAAGTCCATCGAGAAAAAGAAATTCAAAATTGGAAATCGGGCCTTGTTATTCAACTCCAACTTCAAATATTTTAGAGGTAATTTCCGCACTTGATGGCTTGGGCCTTACGAGGTTGATACTATATATGACAATGGATCCATAGAAATTTGCACCATTGATGATGAGATAAATCCTCTGATGGAAAATGGACACATGATTTTCTTATATCATAGACCTCTATGCAAGGAAACCTTTTTGAAGAGGATCACTAGTGGATGGCCCAACAATGATCTGTAGATTATTAACAAAGGGGGAACCCCTATTGAATGATTCATTCCTGTTAAAAAAATATCATAATAAAGGCCCATGTATGAACACCCTTAGGGGAATTCCTTGGGGCATGTTTTTTGAAAAACAACCCATGTTGGCACATGACATGATAAAAACAAAAAGATGAAAACAAATAAGGGCACTTCATGGTTTCATGATGGTTATGCCATGATCCTTCTGATCAAGTTCTTAATAAAGTCTTGTTTTTTCTAATAAATTTTTTTTTGTCAGGATATGCAAGCTAGAAGAATGATGTTGTTGCAACTTTGGAATGTTGTTGTTGCAACTCTATAAAGATGTTTCTACAACTCTTGTTCTTGCAAATCATGTTGTTGCAACTTCTATTGTTGAAACTCATGTTGCTCCAACTCCCATTGTTGTAACTCTCGTTGCTGCAACTCCCATTGTTGCAACTCCCATTGCTACAAATCCCATTCCTATAACTCATGTTGCGACAACTCTCATTGTTGCAACTCGGCATATCGATGCCACAACTCCACTGCTAAAATACCAACAACCAATTTGGGAAAAAATGACTCTTGCTAAGATACCATGTCAAGCCATCATCCTGGCCAACACATTTCTACTACAAGGAAGCGTTGTTATAACTCTGTGCATTATTGCAACTCCAGAACATCACTACAACTATGCGCATTATGGTTTGTGTGGAGGCCACTTTGCAGAAAAAAGGATTGGGTATAAGGTACTTCATCAAGGGTACTATTGGATAGTTTCCAACGCATGGGATGACCAATGCAATCAAACAATATTTTGTTACAACCACAATTGGTATTGGAACCATTTGATAAATGAGCAATAGATTTTGTAGGGCCAATCAATCCTTCTTCCCACCATAACTCCTACATCCTAGTATGTACATATTATGTCACAAATTGGATGGAATCCAAGGCACTTTGGGTCGTGAAAGAACAAGAAGTAGTAGGATTTATTCATGAAGAAATCTTCACCAGATTCGGGATACCTCTAGAAATAGTTACCGATGGAGGGAATCAATTCACTTCAAGACTTATTAGATACTTGATGAATAAATACAATATCAAACAGAAGGTTAGCACACCATATCACCTGGGGGCCAATGGACAAGTAAAAGGGACATAGAAATTTCTTGAGGAAATCATCACCAAGACTGTCAGACTACACCTCAATGACTAGGATGACAGACTACTTGAAGATCTATGGGCCTACCAGATGACATGGAAACTTCTACAGGTTGTACCCCATATGAACTGGTGTATGGAAAGAGAGTATTGTTTTCAATTGAAACAAATATCTTAACACTTGTAACAGTTGTACAACTTGGAATGGACTTAAATGAAGCTCAGAAGTAGAGACTCATCCACATCAATGAACTGGACAAACTTCGCTAGGTTTCCCTGCACCACACAATAGTAATACAACATAAAATATCTCGGTGGCATGACAAGTCCATCAAGAAAAATAAATTCAAAATTGGAGACCGGGCCTTGTTATTTGACTCCAACTTCAAATATTTCAGAGGCAAGTTCTGCACTCGATGGCTTGGGCCTTAGGAGATTTATACTGTATATGACAATGGATCCATAAAAATTCACACCATTGATGATGAGAGAACTCCTCTGATGGAAAATGGACACATGATTCACTTATATCATAGACCTCTATCCAAGGAAACCTTTTTGAATAGAATCACTAGTGGATGGCCCAACAATGATCTGGAGATTGTTAACAAAGGGGGAAGCCCTACTGAATGATTCATTCCTATTAAAAGAAAATCATAATAAAGGCCCATGTATGAACACCCTCAAGGGCATGCCTTGGGGCATGTTTTTTGAAAAACAACCCATGTTGGCACATGACATGATAAAAAAAAAGAGGAAAACAAATAAGGGAACTGTTGAGCACTCAACACACCCTAAAAATCCTATGTGAATTTTTCTCTTTTTGGGTACCACTTAATCTTTGCATTGTCTAAATTCAATCCCATTTTGAGAACTGTTTGGTCTTTGCTTGTTCTTTTGACTCCCATGAACTTTTTAGGTTTGTGTAACTCTATAAAAACCGATGAATTAAAAAGACTTAACAATTAAATAAATAATCAATAGCCAACACACTTCACCTGACGCACTCAAATATTCGACGTCGGAAGAAATTAAAGGGTAAAAAGGAATCACTCAGAAAACCTCAGTCGCCTAGCGCCAATCTTCACTGGTATCAACGAAAGGAAGTTTTTGTTTGACGACTAGTATCATATATGGATATCACCGACAACCGATCCCCTTCAGCATCGATAAAAGATAAAGGGAGTAACGTTTAAAAAGAAAGGAAATGATATCACCGAAAACCGATACCTGACGTGCTTGTCAGAATTGGAGAAAACTGAATCATGAAAAACATTGCGACCACACCAAGGCGTTTGCCCCAAACACTGATTCTCGAAGCGTTTCAGCATCGACGTCTTTTCAAAGACGCTAACCCAAAATAAAATACGCGATAGGTTTATCCCTGATCCCCGATCCATGACACCTTTTCAGCATCAACGATCTGAGGTTTATTTTAAGAATGCACAACTAGAGGAAAGTCTTGAATCCGACTAATACTCGCGAGTTAATTCACCGGTCTTCATTGCCATGTGTCCCAAGCCAATTTTGCCACATCAACACCTTACGATAAATTCAATCAACGTCAGAGTTTTTTCGCAAAAGGATATCAACGAAAACATCCATAATACATTGTCAATCCCTGATCCGCCCACTAGGAAAGTGACACGATGGGACGTTTTAGCGCTAGATACGTTTAGATTCAGAGCATTTAAGGGAATAATTAATTCCAAATATTGCAATAGTTGCTTCTTCATGTGTGAATCAAAAGGACCGTTTGAATTTACCAATAGAACACATCACCCTCTGTGCCTCCGTCGTCAACCCACAATGAATTAAATTTATAGAGATTCGATGATAGATTTGTTTGAATTTCACTCATCACTCGAATTAATTGGTTGATACGAATGGTAAGTTATTCCCCATTTAAATTTTCTTGAGCCATTGTAAACGAGAACATTATACGTGAAAAGGATTTTTCATAGCATCCAGAGGAGTGAGACGAGTGATTCAAAAAATCTTCCAAGATCCTGCGAGTATCAAACTTCAAGGTTTAGCAAGCGTTACAGGTATGTACCAGTCTAGATTTTTTGTGTTTTCACTTCGTATATACATTTTTATTCAATGTCTCTCTGTACAATGGTCCTAAAGGATTGTTTTTATTGCAGGAACAATGCCTCCAATAAATCCAACCACCAGGCAATCTCCGAGAGCACTGAAGCTAGAGGAACCAGAGGTGGGAGAAGGCTCTTCCCCAGCAGCCGCAAAACAATTAGAATTTTCCCCAAGGTCGGAATCATTCATCATTACATCCACCAAGAAGGTTTTCACTCAACCTTTGGCCTTTGAAGACATGGAAGCAAGCATAGGGACCAAGCGACCCTGAATTCATAGACCTTGATGAAATTACAGGGTTAGATGACCCTTAATTGACAACACCACCGACCAGATTGCCAATAGGAATTTTTGCTTAGTCAGGGACCATCTAAGAATCACAGAGGACCGGTGTGTCAAACCCCTTAAGTGAGCTGATAAAGATATATGACGATGATGAGATCCCAGAAGTATCTCTTGTGACCTCTGTGCATATTGAAGAAGAGAAGGGACCAGAGAAGACATCTTCCCCTTCTTCCGACACCCAAATTCAAGAGGTCCCATAGGAAGAACAAGAAGTTGAGAGTGTCCTAGACACTAAGCTACCCAATCCACCAGAGACCCAAGAAGACAGTCCGAAGAACGAGACGGGGTCAAATGAGCTAAAGGAAGGAGCCCCACATTAGAAAATCAACGTCTCAACGGTCGATGAACAAGTATATACCATAGAATGTCTAGGAAATACACTCACATGGGGAGATAAACATATTCCCGAACCTGTGGACGAAGTAGCCAACATACATGCTATATCTTATGATCGGAAAAGGAAGGTTATTGTCCAAAGAACAACCAAAAAGAGGAGGATCACTTTGGATCGCTCTATCCTCATCACTACAGAGGAACATCTGATCAACACAGATCATGCTAAGACGTCTGAACTCATCGACACAGGGATGTAAATCTAAGATGCCACCCTGGACAGAGCTAAAAGAGATGAAGATGAGTTGCCTGTTGCCCTGAAGGAACTAGAACATTTATGCCACTTGGAGAAATACTATCAGGACACCACACAAGTCATGGTGTACCTAAGGATTGAATTCAAGGAGGCCTAAAACAAGTTCACAAATGAGTGGTACCTATTCACTACAAGGATAGACGAGCTTCAGGAAGAGACCCTCATGGCACTTGTGACGTGCAAAGATATGGAGAGGTGGTACGAGAAAGCGCAACAGGTCGTGGAAAGAATTGAGTATATTAGTGTGGTGCAAAAGGGACAATATGCTCAAGATCATGACATTCAGGTGTTAAGGGAAAACATCATCAACCACATCAAGAAGTCGGTCGAGTATTGGGAAAAATGGATCGGGATCCTCATCGGGAGATTCATGAAAAATGGGTCAAGTGCGAGAAGACCTGGGTCAAAATCAACAAGGCAATGAAGGATATCAAACTCCCCGAGTTTGGCATGCCCAATGACTTCGTCGACTTGCGTGACATAGTCAAATCACATACCGAGAAAGATTCATCATGGGTAGAAGAGATAGCAAAGGTGACAGACACAACGCCAGGTCAGGTACGATAGTTTATGGAACACCCAATCAAAGCTCAGGCTATGCTGCAATAGTTAAGTGCCAGTATAGTCAAGTATCGGAAACATGTGGTAGAGATAAGAGAGATTCACTCGGCCCCGATGGAACAACATAGATTCCCATACGCTAATACATGCGAGGATCTGCTCATCCAGTGGTCAGAGTACGAGAAGAGTCACCCTCTTAATTTATATCTTGAGATGACTCTTAGACAAACTGATAGGAGAAAATGCCACGTGGCAAATTTTGTTTTACTTATCTTCACTTTAGCCATTAGTTTTAGTTAATTTTATGTTATAAATAGGGGCATCGACCGATTAGTGAGAGGTCGAAAGTTGTTGCAAGAAACTCTCATTTTTTGGTTTTGTTAAGAATTATTTCAGAGTTGCCTTTAATTGAGAAGTCCTTGTGGACAAGAGGCAAGTTTATGTTTCATCAAATGCATGTATGATTGGATGTGGAGAAGAACTATTTCCTATCTCGTCTCATGAGTGGATGTTGTAATGAGTAAGAGATATTAAATCTATTGATAAGTTATCTGATGCAATGTTTTACAGTTCTTTCTTTAATGATGAAAATGAATCTTTGTGTTATTATGTAATTGATGATTAGAGTTGAGTGAATTATTTTACTTTCTATCGTTTATCACATGCATGTTTGATTTTGATAATGTGTATCTCATTCAGTAATTGGAATACTCACACGATTAGCGTATTAGTACTAGGCCTATGGTAGACGATCATTGCGTGCATGTTATAGTAAAGGGTTATCCCAAGCTCATTCTCTTACCCAGTAGTTTAACTCGTTCTCACTTTGTTACCTAGTTGGTTTATACCGGCTTTCATCTTATATCAGTTCCACCTAAAAGAACATACAAAAAAGAACATTCAACTTGAAGGAAAGGCCTTCACAAGAAAACGTAAAGCCCATTGATTAATTGGCCGGATCGCAAGATCTGGAGAACCATTCCACCATTAAATGCTACAGAGACTAATTGGGCCTCGGTGGTGGGTTTGGTTCCTGCTGTTGAGTTAAAGGGATTTAGGACCCATCAACATAATTGGTGCTATAAGGAGGGCCTGAAGAATGAATGGTTGAATACATATTTCACATAATATTTCAGATATCTTGTAGATTCAAAACAACCCACATGCATGGCTAATCATTCCCAAGACAGCCCACACAATTGAGTACTCCTGAAATGAGTAACTCACACTAACACGAGGAAGAACGCCTGTTCCCAAACATACCTTACGCTCTCCCTCACGAGGAATTGAATCAATTCAGAAGAATCACAAGAGCATACGCATGACAGATCGGTGCATTGTCCTTACCTCCAATACTTCCTCGAAGACAAAAAATAAGAAGACCAGTGGTCAACACCCCCGACTAGGTTTTTTTGCACACAATAGAAGACACAATAGATTTTACAATCACTAAAATCGAACATCCTCTTAATCTGATCCCTAAAACTCTCGATGACAACGTTTCTAAGTCGGACGATTTTTCAGAAGAGGAAGGGTTTAACTCAGAAAGCTCATTTTTAGGATCTGAATATATGGAAGATCATAATGAACATGATGAAGAGAGGGGAAAAAAACTGCAAAACAATCAACCTTGGTTGTCTAGAGATTCTTTGGTCATCCCTAGATGAGTACATAACCTTCCCCAACATCTGGAGAAATTACTTCCTAAATTTGACCCTGAAACCTCAGGACTACCCGAAGATCATATCAAGAAATTCATACTATCCATCAGACTTATGAATGTCCAACATGAAGATGTAGTATGCAAACTATTCCCATACACTTTTGAGAATTTAGCTTCCACGTGGTATTTTAACTTACCCATAGGATCCATAACTAGTTGGAAGAAGTTTCAGAAAGTTTTTTTGGATAAATTTGCAGAAGAAACTACTACGGGAGCTCTGATGGCTGCGTTGTTCTCCGCCACCATGAGTTCGAAGGAAAGGTTCAAAGACTTTAATCAAATATTTACCACCATCTTAAGCAAATTCCATCCCGAAGCTAAACCTACTCAGGAGTTGCAAATCAAAGTATATGCTAATGCCCTCCCAGCTTCTATTTCCATGTTTGTGAAGAGGGGTACCAAACTAACCCTAGCTGAGAATTGTGAGGAAGCTAAAACAATAGAGTTCCAAATGAAAGGATGTAAAGAGGGCCAAATCTCTTTAGCTAAGAAAGAAGTTCAACCTCCTCCCAGGAGAGGGCTATTGCTTACTAGACCCCTAGGAAAACAAACAGAACAAGCTCCCGAAAAGGGAAGTGGGGAAATAGAAGACCTACAACACATGGTCAAAAAAATAATCAAACAAAATCATAGACATGAAGAGAAGTGCAGGGGAGGGAAACCAAGGCTAGAGGCCTTATAATACTTTCTTTAAAATAAATCCACCATTCAAAGCAATTGAACGCCTGTTTTGAAGATAAGAAGGGAAAAACTTTTGTTTCCCTGTTCTTTTTAACATTCGAAGTGTTAAATAGAAACCTCCATAACTATTTGGTCAATTCAGGAGCATCCTCTAATGTTATGCCACTATCTATTTGTAAAAAAATAAACGCAGTCCCTCTCAAAAGTGACAAACATGTAATACAACTAGATAGAACCCAGGTCAAGGTCATGGCAGAACTCAAAGATGTGATGATCAGAATAGTGACACATCCTAAGTTTGTGCAAGTGATTGACATAATTGTAGTAGATATCTCAGAAGCTTATGGGTTATTATTAAGCCGAGATTGGTCTGAGAAGTTAAACGGATACTTTAGTACAGATTGGGCACACCTTTGGCTACCGTTGAAGGGACACAAAAATATGATCATAATTGATAGGGAAAGGTATCTGAAACATATGGTCACTAACCTAGAAACCCTAAACGAACCCTTGTCGACAATATTCCCTGTGCTAGGAAATTATTCCTGTGATTCCTACTTTGTGAACTTCTCCCCTCTCTCATCTGATATCCCTCTTACTCAGAACTCTGAAATGATTTTTTGAGAGGATTTTCCAACATCGGCCAAAGAAACCCTCTTCTGCCAAGAACCTGCGTTAGAAATCATAGAACTAGCAAGAGGAAAAGAGAAAAGTAATAGGAAAGGGGAAGTTGATACATGTTTCCCACAAGTTTGGACCCTATATTTTGATGGATCTAAATCGAAATAAGGGTCAGGAGCAGGGTGTATCCTCATTAATCCGAAGGGAAAACGACATTTTTTGTCTTGTAGACTAGAATTCGAATGCATAAATAACACTGTCGAGTATGAAGCTCTAGTACAAGGGCTAAAGAAAGCCATATACCTGAACGTCCAAGAATTGAAGGTTTTTTGAAGATTCTAAAATCATTGTCAAATAGATAAGGAATAATATACATTTCAATTATCCATACCTGAAGAATTACCAACAGGAAGTGCACAGGCTAATAGAGAATTTTGAAGCTTTCAACATTACAACGATTTCCAGACCGAAGAACATTCTTGTTGATTCTTTGGCCACTGCTACTTCAAGACTATCACCTCTAGAGGATTATGAAGCTTCTCAATTCACTGTATAATTTCTCTACAAACCATAGATGCCCAAAAATATTTCTAATTGGAAGGTTTTTGAAGGAGACGAACAGATTATAAAATTTCTTACTAATCAAGACAATTTTAAAGAATTGGGCATTGACGATGAAGTATTCCAGGAACAATCAATAGAAGCTAACCCTCATACAAATCAATTGATCAACAAATCAAAGTCCCACACGATACCAAAGGGGATAGCCAACTTAGAAAACCTTTTTTACCTAAAGGAAAAATTTAAGGGGTCAAAAAACATGAAAACCGGTAGTTCCTGTCCCATGCATGAAACTATAAATCTCGGAACCCCAGAAAATCCTAAAAACGTAAACCTCGGAAAAACCATATCTAAAGAGGAAAGAAAGGCTTATCTCAAACTCGTCAGAAAATATCGAGATGTCTTTGCGTGGTCCTACCGAGATCTGAAAACTGATGATAACCGTATCATTCAACACACTATTCCATTAAAACCTGAAGTGAAACCCTTCCAACAGAAGCTCTGAAAGTATCACCCATCCCTAGAGCCTTTCATGTGTCAGGAGTTAAAGAAACTGTTAGATGCCAAAATTATCTTCCAGGTTAGACACTCTTCATGGGTAGAAAATCTGGTTTCTGTAAGGAAAAAGTCTGGGGAGATTCGCCTATGCGTAGATTTTAGGAACCTCAATAGAGCCTTGGAAAAGGACAACTACCTAGTCCCACCAATGGAGCATATCTTGCAGACCATGTCTGGCTCTGAGATTTTCTCATTGCTGGATGGTTTCTCAGGTTACAACCAGGTTCTAGTTTCAGAAGAAGACCGTTTAAAAACTACCTTCCGAACCAAGTGGGGAACCTTTTCTTATAAACGCATGCCATTTGGATTGATCAATGTAGGAGCGACCTTCCAGAGGGCGATGGAAGTAGCATTTCTAGGACTAATCAACAAGTGTGTAGTAGTGTACTTGGATGACATAACTGTGTATTCAAAGAACATAGAAGATCACATCCAACACTTAACCCGGATTTTTGAAAGGTGTAGGAAATACATAATATCCTTAAATCCTAAGAAAACTATTTTCAGTGTCGAGGAAGGTAAATTTTTAGGCCACATCACATCTTAATCAGGCATTTTCATAGAACCAAAAAGAATTAAGGCTATAGCTCATCTTCCATTGCCTCACAACAAGAAGGCTATGCACTCGTTCTTCGGGAGAATCAATTTTCTGAGAAAGCTCACTCCCAATTTTGCGGAAACTATCAAACCTCTGCAAAAAATGATTCGTAAGGATGTTCAGTTTAAGTGGGTTGATGAATAGAAGAAGGATTTCAGCAATATTAAAACCGCAATCTCTAAAACCCCAATATTGCGAAGTCATGATTTCAACAAAGATTTCTTCCTCTATAATTTCGCTTCCGACCAATCGTTAGCCGCAGTATTAACTCAGGTGGATGATGAAGAAAACGAAGCCCCGGTATCATTCATGAGAACTAATATCCAAGGTGTTGAACTTAATTATCCCTCTATAGATAAACAAGCTTATGCAGTTTATAAAGTAGTAAAACATTTCAGATCTTACATCCTCAAGAACCACACCAAAGTAATCATGCCTCACCCTGCAGTCTGATCCCTATTTACCCAATAGGATATGGGGGAAAGAAGAGGGAACTGGATGGTAGTAGTCCAAGATTTGATCTAGATATAAAACCTGCTAAATTGGTTAAAGGACAAGGGTTACGCAAACTGGCAGCTAAAGCTCAAGACCAAGTAAATGAAGACCCCAGATGGAAGAATGAAATGGCATTATGGTGTGGTGAAGCTTCATACATTTCCCCAGGACAATTGTCTTCGTATGAGAAATTGACATATCTCCTACACCATGGGACTTGTCTAGAAAAACTCAACCCTAGGGAAGGAGAGCTCTCAGGTTAAAATATTCACAATATCGCCTCATAAATTCAGTACTCTTCTGGGTTAATTATGATGGGGTACTTTTGATATATCTCGAACGTGAAGATGCAGATAATGTTCTAAAGGAGCTCCATGATGGCCCTGTCGGTGGACACTTTGCAGGAGACACCACCGCTCATAAGATACTGAGAGATGGTTATTAATTGCCCACTTTGTTCAAGGATGCTCACAAATATGCTAGGAACTATAAAACTTGTCAAATAAGCATTGGGAGGGAGAAGAGAGCAACTGTCCCACTCCAACTAGTGGTCATTTCTAGGCCTTTTGAGCAATGGGAGTTAGATATCATAGGAGATATTACACCAAGCTCTTCAAAATAACATAAGTACATACTCACTACCACCGATTATTTCAAAAAATGGGTAGAGGCCATCCATTTGACTCATGTAATCGAGAAGGTGGTAATCCAATTCATAGAACATCAACTAATCACGAGGTTCAATGTCCCTTCTATTCTTTTGTTTGATAATGCAGCTTATTTTTCTTCCACCTTATTAACAGATTTTGCCCTAGACAGGGAAACGGAGTGGCAGAATCAACTAATATATAGCCTGGTAAGAATATTAAAGAAAATGGTTGCAGACAACCAGAGGAATTGGCATAATCTACTCCACAACACTTTATGGGTAGATAGAGTGACACCCAAGGAATCTATAGGGAATTTCCCATACTTTCTGGTATACAAACAGGAATCCATTCTCCCAAACAGACTATATATTCCATCTCTTTAGCTTGCTCAGGAGTCCAGAGGGCAACCCTCATCAATATTACAACAAATAATTGACACCCTGCTCATGTTAGAAGAAGAAAGGGACAAAGATAAATCAAAATTCATAGCCCACCAGCAGGTAGTTAAAAGATGGTTTGATAAGAATAAGGCTAAAGAGAAGAATTTTGAAGTAGGAAACTTAGTCCTAAAATGGGATAGAGCAAACGAGCCTAAAGGCAAACATTCTAAGTTTCAAAACCTATGGCTCGAACCTTTCCAAGTGGCTGAGAAGATTGGGTTAGGCACATATCGACTACATAATCTGAGGGGAGAATCTGACACTCTCCCAGTAAATGGTTGAGCCCTTAAACAATATTTTCATTAATTCATTAAAAAAAAAATGTTTATTTTTCTCTTGATGCGTCGATTTATCTTTTGCATTTTTACCTTTTGTTTTGTATTTTGCAATAATCCTTCTGAGATTTTGAAAGATTGTGTTTAGAGATACAATGGTTGACCTCAAATCATGCGACATAGTGAACTCTCTTCCTAATTCGTTTCTCACATACAAACACAAGAAACGATGAGGAACATGTGGTTGTTTCAAGGGATTCTCTATCTAACCTGTGCAGAGGAACAACCTTGGAGAAATGCGGAAGTGTCTTCTCAGTGGTCTGGTAAGACTTTAAGGGAAAGAAGGAAAGATGGAAAGGACTACATGCACCTCATAGATAGAGCTAGTGAGTTTCACCTTAACCACCTCATACTTTTACAAATAACAAACGTCCTCATCTCCCGCTCGCTCAGGGCATTCTGCTGAAATAAAAGATGATTATATCAAATGAGCGCATAATAGGAGAGGGTATGCATATATCTTTGCCGAGGCTATGGATGCTCGCTGGCAGTGGAGAAAGGTCTGTGACATTGGGGTGACTTTGTCGGGGCTATGGACGCTCGCTGACAGCGGAGCAACACCGTAGCAGATGAATGAATGTAACAAAAGGGCCTAGTGCCTGTGAATGCTTTACTAGACTTTTGTCAAAAGAGGGTGTTGATCAAGGTCACAAGAAAAGAAGGTGGAATAAAGGTTAAAAACCCCACAAGTAGGCCCATATGCACCAATCAAGAAAATTTCAAATGCAAGGGTAAAAGAAGCTCTAATGAAAACCAGTTAAGTTCCTAATCATCTTTGCATCAGTCGAGCCTAAGAAAGGAACATAGTTTCTAATTTCACCCAGTAAGTCGCCATTTTTTGAGCACTCAAAACACCCTAAAAATCCTATGTCAATTTTTCCCTTTTTGGGTACCACTTAATCTTTTCACTGTCTGAATTTGATCCCCTTTTGAGAAATGTTTGGTCTTTGCTTTTTCTTTTGACTCCCATGAGATTTTCAGGCTTGTGTAACTCTATAAAAACCCATGAATTAAAAAGACTTAACACTTAAATAAAGAATCAACAACCAAAAAAATTCACCCGACCTGCTCAAAGATTCGGCGTCGGAAGAAATTAAAGGGTAAAAAGGAAACACTCAGAAAACCTCATTCACCGAGCACCGATATTCACTGGTATCATCGAAAGGACATTTTTGTTTGATGACTAGTATCATATATAGATATTGACGACAGTAGATCCCCTTCGACATCCGTAAAATCTAAAGGGAGTAACATTTAAAAGGAAAGGAAACGATATCACTGATAGCCAATACTTGACGCGCTCGTCGAAATTGGAGAAAACTGAATCATGACAAACATTGCAACCATGCCAAGGCATTTGCCCCGATCACCGATTCCTGAAGCATTTTGGAATTGATGTCTTTTCAAAGACACTAAACCAAAAGAAAATACGTGATAGGTTTATCCTTGATTGTTGATCCCCGACACCTTTTCGACATCGACAATCCCAGGTTTAGTTTAAGAATGCACAACTAGTGGAAAGTCCTGATTAAGACTAATACTCGTGAGTTAAGTCACCGGTCTTCACTGCCACGTGTCCCAAGCCAGTTCTTCCATGTCAGCATCGTACGATAAATTCAATCGGTGTCAGAGGTTTTTCGCAAAAGGATATCAACGAAAAAATCCATAATACATTGCCTATCCCCGATACGCCCACTAGGAAAGTGACACGATGGGACGTTTTAGCACTAGATACGTTTAGATTCGGAGCAGTTAAGAGACTAATTAATTCCAAATATATCATTAGTTGATGCTTTGTGTGTGAATCAAAAGGACTGTTTGAATTTGTAGATAGAACACATCACCTTCCGTGCCTCCGTCGTCAAGCCACGATGAATTAAATTTGTAGAGATTCAGCAGAAGATTTGTTTGAATTTCACTCATCACCTGAATTAATTGGTTGATACGACTGGTAAGTTCTTCCCCATTTAAATTCGCTTGAGCCATTGTAAATGAGACCATTCTACACGCAAAGGGGTTTCAGAGCATCCAGAGGAGCGAGACGAGCGATTCAAAAAAGCTTATGAGATCTCGTGAGCATCAAACTTCAAGGTTTAGCAAGCGTTATAGGTATGTACCAATCTATATTTTCTGTGTTTTCACTTCGTATATACATTTTTATCCAATGTTGCTCTATACGTTGGCCCTAAAGGACTGTTTCGATTGTAGGAACAATGCCTCCAAGAAAACCAATGACAAGGCGATCTCTGAAAGCGCTGAAGCTAAAGAAATTAGAGGTAGGAGAAGGCTCTTCCCAACCAGCTGTAAAACAATTAGAATTTTCCATAAGGCTGGAACCAGTCATCAGGACATCCACCAAGAAATTTGTCACTCAACCTCTGGACTTTGAAGACACGGAAGCAAGCACATGGACCAGGAGGCCTTGAATTCATAGACCTTGATGATATTATGGGGTTAGACGACCCTGAATTCAAAACGCCATGGGCTGGATCGCCAACAGGCGTTTCGGCTCAGTCAGGGACCATCGAAGCAACACAGAGGATCAGTGCATCAAACCCCTTAAGTGAGATGATAAAAATATATGATGATGATGAGAGCCCAAAAGTATCTCTTGTGACCCCTGTGCATATTGAAGAAGAAAAGGGACCAAAGAAGACATCTTTGCCTGCTCCCGACACCCAAATTCAGGAATTTCCACAGAAATAACAAGAAGTCAAGAGTGTCTTAGACACTAAGCTGCCCGATGCGTCAGAGACCTAGGAAGACAGTCAAAAGAACAAGACAGAGTCAGATGAGCCAAAGGAAGGATCCCCGCAGCAAGAAATCGACATCTCAATGACCGATGAACAAGTATATACCATCAGAAGTCTAGGAAATACACTCACCTGGGGAGACCAATGGATTCCCAAACCTATGGACGAAGCAGCTGACATACATTTTATAGCTTATGATCAGAAAAGGAAGGTTATCATCCAAATAACAACCAAGAAGAGGAGGATCACTTTGGATCACTCTATCCTCATCACTAAAGAGGAAAATCTAATCAACACAGAGCATGCTAAGACATCTGAACTCATCGGTGCAGGGATGGAAATGTTAGATTCCAACCTGGATAGAGCTAAAAGAGATGAAGAGGAGTTGGCCACTTCCTTGAAGGAACTAGAACATTTACGCCACTTGGAAAAATACTACCAAGACACCATGCTGGCTGCGGTGTACCAAAGGAGAAAATTCAAGGAGGCCTATAGCAAGTTCATAGATGAGCGACATCTATTCACTGCAAGGATAACTGAGCTTCAGGAAGAGACCCTGATGGAACTTGCGATGTGCAAAGATATGGAGAGGTGGTACGAGAAATCATAATAGGTCATGGAAAGAATCGAGTATATCAATGCGGTGCAAAAGGGCCAAGATGACGAAGAGAACGACATCCAGGTGTTAAGGGAAAGCAGCATCAACTGCATCAAGAAGTCGACCGAGTATTGGGAAAAAATGGCTCGGGAGCCTCATTGGGAGATTCAATAAAAATGGGACAAGTATGAGAAGAGTTGGGTCAATATCAACAAGGCAATGAAGGATATCAGACTCCTCAAGTTTGGCACGTCCGATGACTTCGTCGACTTGCGCGACATAGTCAAATCACACACCGAGCAAGATTCATCATGGGTCAAAGAGCTAGAAAATGTGACAGACACAGCGCCAGGTTAGGTGCAATAATTTATGGAACACCTGATCAAAGCTCGGGCTATGCTGCAACAATTAAGTTCCAGTATAGTCTAGTATCGAGCACATGCAGTAGAGATAAGAGATATTCACTTGGCCCTGATGGAACAACATAGATTCCCATACACTAATACCTGTGAGGATCTGTTCATCCAGTGGTTGGAGTACGAGAAGAGTCACCCTCTTAAGTGATATCTTGAGATAACTCTTAGACAAACTGATAGGAGAAAATGCCATGTGGCGATTTTTGTTTTACTTATCTTCACTTTAGTCATTATTTTTAGTTAATTTTATGTTATAAATAGGGGCATTGACCGATTAGTGAGAGGTCGATGTTTGTTGCAAGAAACTCTAATTTTTTGGTTTTCTTAATAACTATTTCGGAGCTGCCTTTAATTGAGAATTCCTTGTGGACCAGAGACAAGTTTATGTTTCATCAAATGTGTGTATGATTGTATGTGGAGAAGAACTATTTCCTATCTCATATCATGAATGGATGTTGTAATGAGTAAGAGCTATTAAATATATTGATAAGTTATTTGAAGTAATGTTTTACAGTTCTTTCTTTAATGATGTAAATGAATCTTTGTGCTATTATGTGATTGATGATTAGAGTTGAGTGAATTATTTTACTTGCTATCGTTTATCGCATGCATGTTTTCTTCTGATAATGTGTATCTCAGTTAGTAATTGGAATACACACACGGTTAACGTATTAGTACTAGGCCTATGGTATACGATCATTGCCTTCATGCTAGAGTAAAGGGTTATCCCAAGCTCAATCTCTTCCCCAATAGTTTAACTCATTCCCACTTTGTTACCTAGTTGGTTTATACTGGCCTTCATCTTATATCGGTTCCACCCAAAAGAAAATACAAAAAAGAACATTCAACTTGAAGGAAAGGCCTTCACAAGAAAATGTAAAGCCCATCGATTAATTGGATGGATCACAAGATCTAGAGAACCACTCCACCATTAAACGCTCCAGAGTCTAAATGGGCCTCAGTGGTAGGTTTGGTTCCTTCTTTTGAGTTAAATGGATTTAGTACCCATCAACAGGAACTTCACAATTTCATGATGGTTATGTCATGATCCTTCGGATCAAGTTTTTAATAAAGTCTTGTTTTTTATAATAAAGTCTTTTTTTTTTAGTATATGTAGGGGAGAAGAATGATGTTGTTGCAACTTTGGAATGATGTTGTTGCAACTTTGGAATGTTGTTGTTGCAACTCTAGAATGTTGTTTCTACAACTCTTGTTGTTGCAACTCATGTTGTTGCAACTCATGTTGTTGCAACTCCTATTGTTGCAACTCATGTTGCTCCAATTCTCGTTGTCTTAACTCTCGTTGTTGCAACTCCCATTCCTGTAACTCCTATTGCGACAACTCTCATTGCTGCAACTTTGCATATCGACGCCACAACTCCACTGCCAAAATACCAACAACTGATTTGGGAAAAAATGACTCTTGATAAGATACCATGTCAATCCATCATCCTAGCCAACACATTTCTTCTACAAGGGAGCGTTTCTACAACTCTACGCATTATTGCAACTCTAGAACATTGCTACATCTCTACACATCATTGCAACTCTAGAACATTGCTACATCTCTACACATCATTGTTGCAACTCTACCCTTTGCTGCAACTATGTGCACCATTGTTGCAACTCTATCCCTTGCTACAACTCCACATATCATTGTTGCAACTCAAGACGTTGTTGCAACTCAGAAACACTGCTGCTACCACTCTACTCATTGTTGCAACTCCTAATGAGAATGAGGATCCTCGTTGACCCATGATGTCAACATGCCAACACAAATGTACAAGACATAAAGAAAAGGCATGGTAAGTAAGAAGGTACATATCTTGAACTATGTAATGGGTAAGCATTGATTAACATAATTGTGACCTAATCACATCACTAAAATGTCATTACACACTCATAATTTTCCAAACTGTGACATAATTGTCCCATAGCACTGTCATTCCCATCCATACATCAGAATCGCCACCCTTCAAACCGTTCATTTTGAGTTGCAGCCATAGTCACTTGAATTCCAAGAAGGAAAGTGGGAGGCTCACTAAACTACAAAGAACCCACAGAGATGCTCTTGTTGGAGGAATACAAGAATATTAGGGAACGTTTTTAGCAAGTGTTATATAAATAGGATCGCGGAGAAATAAAATAAAAACAAATGCAGAAATAAAACACAGAAGATAGATAATACAATAGAGGCACAAATATACGTGGTTCATTGAGTGTGGGCTATGTCCACTAGAGAAATTGTCAGGTCCTTCCTTTATTATTATCTAGCAAATGAAGGGATACAACCTAAAACACACCTATTGTAACTTCCTCTTCTTTCTCTCAGAGTCTCCTATCTCAGAATACAATATTCGCGATAATACACAACCACAATATAATTCCTTCATAAAAGAGGGTTTCCTTCTAGGGAAAAAAATACTAACATAACTTCTACAGTCATATTTGTGACCTTATAATGAACGGTCCATATTTACTATAAAATTACAATATACATTTACGAGGAAATTTTTTGTTCGGGGCCTTTGCCCCCGAACCCCCCAACTGGGGGGATGAGCGCCTCGGACCCCACAGGGGGGGAAATCGACACCTGCAACCCCCTTGCGTGGAGGGGTGTACATTATTCAGAGGGTATAAACATGGATGAAAATAAATACTCTGAATCAGGAAGATAATCAAGCTCTACAACAAACAATATCCCACTCGGAGACGGATCACAACAACTCCACTGTTGTTGTACCTACTGGACTATACTCCACCTTGGACCTGGAAAATTTCTCATATTCACATTCATGCTTGAAGGCCAACTAAAACTGAGTAGGAACTCAGTTTCTCCCTGATCACTCCCTTTGTTAACATGTCTGCAAGATTATGGCTAGTATGTATATTTTCCAACTTCAAATGTCCATCTTCCAAGATGGATCATATGAAATGGTACCTGAGCTATATAGGCTTAGTATTTGTTTGGAAGTCTGATTTATTTGAAAGATGAATGACACTCTCACTATCATAGTACAACCTACTATTCTCTTGCTTCTTTCCCAATTCCTCCATAAACCTCTATAACCAGAACATTTCTTTAGTAGACTTTGTAGCAACAACATACTCTGCCTCTATTGTTGAAAGTTCAATAATATTTTGCAGTTTCAAAATCCAACTTACTGATGTTCCATCTACAGTAAAAACATACCTTGTGCTGCTTCTCTTGCTATGTTTACCATCTTCCATATATGAATCTACATATCTCTGTAGAACAATGTTTGAACCTTCAAAACATAATGCATGAGTAGAAGTACCTCTCAAATACCTGAGAATCCACTTTACTGCCTCCCAATGTTCTTTACCTAGATTGTTCATATACCTGCTCAAAATTCCCACTGCATGTGTAATATCTCGTCTTGTGCAAACCATCGCATACATCAAGATGCCAATTGTTGATGAATAAGATACCTTTGACATGTATTATATCTCCTCCTCTGTCTTGTGACACATTTCATTGGTTAATTTTAAATGGTTAGCCAAAGGTGTAGTAATTGGTTTTGCATTCTTCATCCTAAACCTCTCGAACACCTTCTCTATGTACTCACCCCTAGACAATGTCAATTTGTGATTTTTCTTGTCTGATGTTGTTCTCATACCAAGGATTTTCTTTGCAACACCCAAATCCTTCATCGCAAATGAATTAGCTAATTTCTTCTTGATCACATTTATATCCTTCATATTATACCCTGTAATAAGCATGTCATCTACATATAATAGCAAGATAATATAGCTTCCATTTTCTAGCCTTTTAAAATAAACACAGTGATCAGAATGACATCTACTATAACCTTGTTCATCCATAAACCTGTCAAACTTCAAATACCACTACCTTGGAGCTTTCTTTAGGTCCATACAATCTCTTCTTCAACCTGCATACCAAATTTTCCTTCCCTTTGACCTCATACCTCTGTGGTTGCAGCATATAAATATCTTCATCCAAATCCCCATGGAGAAAAGATGTTTTTACATCTAACTGTTCAAGATGAAAATATTCTACTGCCACAAGACTTAAAATAGTCCTAATTGAAGTCATTTTAACAACATGAGAAAATATTTTATCTAAATCTATACCTTTCTTTTGTGCAAACCCCTTTACAACAAGTCTAGCCTTGTACCTTTTTTTTTCTCCATCTTCTTCCTTCAACTTGTAAACCCATTTATTTTGCATTACCCATTACTGACATTACTGGCATTACTTTTCTTGGACTGGCATTACTTGCACCCACCACCATCATATGGATAGAGTAATCGGCCTCAACCTCATTGCTATGGATTTGCAAGGCCCCATTTTTGCTTCTCTGGTCAATTTTTCATTTCTCCACTTGATCTATATTTCACACAATGTGCTCCATGGTGATATCCCACCTCAATTGGGATGCCTTCTTCATTTGAGATAACTTTGGTTGTGTTCCAATCAATTGGAAGGAAGCATTCTAGGTAACCTTTCAAGTTTCCTTATTCTAGTTATTCTTGATGTCGCATTTAACAATCCGATTGGAAATATCCCCATGTAATTGGGTCTTCTTACTAATTTACAACTGCTTTACCTTCAATTCAATGAATTGTCTAGTAACATTCCTACTTCTTTGTCAAACATCTCCTCTTGAATTGACTTTTCCATTTCAAAAAATAAATTAACAAGGTGCATCCCATTGGAGTTGGGTGTCAAGCTAAGCAAGTCGAGGGTATTCACTTTATGGGACAATCAACTCAGTGGAAGGATACCAAATTCTACTGGAATTTGTTCCAAAATCACATTAATTTCTTTAAATGAAAACCATTTAGATCTGAGTCTTCCACTAGATCTAGGTAATCTATCCCTTCTTGAAATTCTTGTTGACCAAAATTTGGTCACCTATATATTCCTGCTCCTGGAATAATAATAAAAAAATGATATTGGAAGATGAATATTTTTGAACTACTATAAGTTCCTTTTATAGTCCTTGGTCTCAGCTTCGACATGCATTTTTTGGATCGGAAATCCAAGTTCGTATGCTCAAGATATCCAGGTTTAAAGTTTAAAGTGGAAAAGGTCACCTCTTAGATGTGGAATAAAGCTAATATTTTGGAAGCACTTTTAAATCTTTTTGGCTTCAAGATCCTTGAAAATATTCTTCTGCTGGGTTCAAAACCCATAAAAAATATTCATGGAATTTATCATGGGAACATGTCATTCTCCTCTACTTAAATTTTAATTGATTTATGCTGGTCGGTCAGACTCACCATAACTCCCTCACCTCTTCATCCCCCTCATGTCCGTCCCCGACAAACTCACCTTACCCCCCTCTCTCCATTTACTCACCCCTCACCCCTTTCCCATCCCATACTTAACATTTATTTGATTTATGGTGGTCAGTCGGACTCGCCATAACTCAAATATTTCCCTCCCCCTCACTTTCCAACCTGCCATCCCTTCTCTGCCACCTACAAATTACACCCCCCTCATCTTCGCCACCTACAAATTACCCCACCTTTATGGGACAATCGACTCAGTGGAAGGATACCAAATTCTATTGGAAATTATTCCAAAATCACATTAATTGCTTTAAATGACAACCATTTAGATGTGAGTCTTCCACTAGATCTAGGTAATCTATCCCTTCTTGAAATTCTTGTTGACCAAAATTTGGTCACCTATATATTCCCGCTCCTGGAATAATAATAAAATAATGATATTGGAAGATGAATATTTTTGAACTACTATAATTTCCTTTTATAGTCCTTGGTCTCAGCTTCGACATGCATTTTTCAAATCGGAAATCCAAGTTCGTATGATCAAGATATCCAAGTTTACATTTTAAAGTGGAAAAGGGCGCCTCTTACATGTGGAATAAAGATAATATTTTGGAAGCGCTTTTAAATATTTTTGGCTTCAAGATCCTTGAAAATATTCTTTTTCTGGGTTCAAAACCCATAAAAAATATTCATGGCATTTATCGTGGGAACATGTCATTCTCCTGTACTTAAATTTTATTTGAGTTATGGCGGTCGGTCAAACTCACCATAACTCCCTCACCTCTTCATCCCCCTCACGTACGTCCCCAAAAAAATCACCTTACCCCCCTCTCTCCATTTACTCAGCCCTCACCCCTTTCACATCCCATACTTAACATTTATTTGATTTATGGTGGTCAATCGGACTCGCCATAACTCAAATATTTCCCTCCCCCTCACTTCCCAACCTGCCATCTGATGCAGGAGCATCCACATGTCGATCAAGCGAGCCAACGCATGGAGTAAAGAACATACAGCTGGACAGCGCCAGCACAAATATTTTTGAAATACTTGGAAAGTGTTGCGCCACCATTTAAATGAAGGCACTCAAAGTCGGGCGCACTTGTATTGTAATGTAGTTAGGAAGGCATTTAATAGTTTTAATGTTGTTAGATAGGAATTAACTGTATATTAGACAGTCTACTTTCGAGAGGGAAAACGGAGTATAGACACCCTCCCTTTGTACATTGTATTCATTCTGGATTATTATTCAAGGTTAGCGTACAGGAGCAAGAGAAGAACAGAGCAGAGAGCTTGTGAAGAATCTCCATGTACAGATATTGAATTAATAGAAAAGCTTTGATTCAATTCATGGGTATGACTATTCTCTGTGTGTTGTTGATATTATTCTGTTGTATGCTTTCTTCCTTTTATGCCTTCGTAGTATATGCTGTGTATGTGATTTCATGGCAGATTAGAGATTTGGGAGAGAGGCGAGAATGATTTTCAATTGTTTCTCTGGTTGAGCCGAGAGATTCCTGCATAGAGTGCAGTTGAATTCCTCCGCATAGAGTGCGTTGAGGAGGCTCAACAGTTAAACCCTCATTTCTCATTTGCCCGGAGTTGTGTTGGATAATTCAAGCCGTGCAGGTGGAGTGCAAGTCGGATTGAAATCTCAGTAGCAAGTTTGAGGAGGGAAAGACCGGGGTTGCTATGGCTGTGAGTGCACAGGACCTGGAAGACTTCAGCATTGTCGAGAGTTGTTGAAGATCAGACACCGGGAGCGGGTTCCAAGAATCCCTGAAGAAGACGAGAGAATCAAGCTCAGGAGGGATATTTCCTTTCGTGCTTGCCGTGGAAAATAAACCCGAGAAAATTCTAATAGGACAGAACCTTGGAACAGGAGGATTCTCTAGAGGAAGAGAATCGACGACTTGAAATATTCGTGGAGAGTCAAGAAGTCCCGCAGACCGTCAGATCGCGGAGGATTTGCGAGGGGGTTAGCTCACAGGCGCACGGAGGAGTCCGTTTTCCATCACATATCGGCATATCGGGGTAGTGAGTGCAGAGTTGCATGCACATTGAAATCGTGAATTGCGATCCCCCGATTTAATCGGAGCCGTCGATTTTGACGCAGATAGGTGGCACGAATCCGGAGCATCCCGGAATCGGCATTCGGGGTTTTCAACACCCGAGCGCTTGTATCGTGGATTTGCGATCCGCGAAATCCCAAGGGTTGACCGTTGACCATCGGGGATCGGGGTTCGGAGTTTGAAGTTGCACGAGGAGTGCACATAGGGTTCGCAATATCGCGAGACCCGATTTCCCGAAATAGTCGCCGGGAGATCAAAAGAGTGTCTTGTGGGTGACGCAAGGTCCCGATACGGGATTGGAGGAGCATCAAAGCTCTTCGGGATGAGGTTAGTGAAGGTCCTGGCGAGGCGGCTGTACGTGGAGGCCAGTTGCAGTCAAGTGGTATCAGAGCGGGTTTATCTTTGCTTTCTGTAGCAGAGACAGAGGAGACACGATGTCGCCAAGACGAGAAAGGCAGTCACCTGATCGTGAAGACAGGGACGTGCGAAGAAGGGGTAGGCCAGCAGGTAACCCAGAGATGGAGCAGCAAATTCGAGATCTCAGGGCGAGACTCGAAGAGATAGAGACCACCCAGAGGCGTGGAGCTGGTACAGCAGAGTTCAGCGATTCCGAAGTAGAAGAGGAAGTTGGACATGACCAAGAAGAGGTCACAGCAGAAGATGCATCAACAGAAAGGTTGATCAGGGCCATTTCGAGGATGAGCTTGAAGACTAAGATGGACATTCCCGTCTATGAGGGGAGTATAGACGTGGAAGAGTTGCTGGATTGGATCCGAGCACTCGACACCTACTTCGATTATGAGGATATTGAAGAGGATAAGAAGGTGAGGCATGCTGTCACGAAGCTGAAGGGTCATGCAGCCTTATGGTGGGACGAGCTGCAGGCAGACAGACGTTCAAAGGGAAAACAGAAGATAAAAAGCTGGGATCGGATGATCGCCAAGATGAAGGCAAAGTTCATTCCGAGAGACTACCAGATCACTCTGGTCAGGCGGATGCAGAACCTGAGACAGAAACTGATGACGGTGAAGGAGTACACCGAGCAATTTTACAGGCTCAACATTCGAGTTGGTCATCGGGAGAGTGATGATGAAAAGGTGGCAAGATACCTGAATTGTATGAGGTATGATATTCAGGATGAGCTGAGCATGGTTACCATCCGAACGGTGGAGGATGCGTACCAGATGGCTCTAAAAGATGAAGAGAAGCTGAGCCGCAAGCAAGGACAGCGAGGACGAGGCAGAAGCCAGCCCAGAGGCAAGGCAGTTGCCCAAGAACAAACACAGAAGCCCAAGGAGGATTGGAAAAAGCCTCAGGGTAGAGTTGAGAGAGGTGGTACCTCACAGCAGAGGCAGTCGCAAATTGAACAAAGGAAGCAATATGCTGAGCCGAGAAGGCAGCATGCAGGACAGGATGGCAGATATGCTGACGTGAACACGTTTCCTCGTACCTGAGGTCGAGGTAGAGGTCGAGGAGGAATTATCACATGCTTTACGTGTGGTAAAGACGGACATAAAGTCGTTGACTGTCCAGACAAGAAAATGGACAGAGGGGAAGCTCACGTCACTGAGGCACAGCAGGGGCGTGATTTTGAGAGTGAGGACAGTGGAAGTGGAAAGTCACTGACAGTACACAAAGTCCTTTTAAAACCTAAGAAAGAGGTAGAGGACACAGCTCAGAGATGAAGACTGTTCAGGACGACTTGCAAGACCAAGGGCTGGAAATGCAAGGTCATAGTGGACAGCAAAAGCACCGACAATCTCATTTTGACCGAGATGGTGGAGAAGTTGGAGCTGAAAACGAACAAACACCCGAGTCCATACAAAGTGACATGGATGCAGAAAGGACACCAGGTATGTGTTACAAAACAGTGCTTGGTCAATTTTAAAATGGGTGAATATAGGGATGAAATTTTGTGTGATGTTATTCCCATGGATGTGTGTCATATACTGTTGGGAAGACCATGGCAGTATGATAGGAATGTTTTTCATGATGGGAGGATGAACACATACACCTTAGAGAAGGATGGGAGAGTTCATAAATTGCTGCCGATAAAAGATAAAGAGGTGAAGCCGGAGGTTAGCAGCACGATACTCCTTATGAGTGGGAAAATGCTTCTCACAGAGTTGGAGAAGAATGAAAATCCACAGTTCTTTGTTGTCAGGAATCCGAGGATTGTCCTGACAAGCACAAGAGTGGATGACTTGCCAGAAGAGATTCAGCAACTATTGGGAGAGTTTGCTGATATCATCGTGGATGAACTACCTCGTTCGTTGCCACCGGTGCGGAGTGTGAGTCATCACATTGACCTCATACCCGAAGCTAGTTTACCGAATAAAGCAGCATACAGATTGACACCTCAGGAGAACGAGGAGGTCAAAAGGCAAGTGCAGGACTTGATGGATAAGGGACTGGTCAAGGAGAGTCTTAGTCCATGTGTTGTTCCAACAGTACTGAGCCCGAAAAAGGATGGAGGCTGGAGGATGTGCACAGACTCCAGGGCAATAAATAAGATCACCATCAGGTACAGGTTTCCACTGCCGAGAATGGACGACTTGATGGACTGCCTGAGCGAGGCGAATTGCTTTTCCAAAATTGATCTCAAGAGCGGATATCACCAGATCCGGATGAGAGAGGGAGATGAATGGAAGACAGCATTCAAGACAAACGAAGGTTTGTACGAATG
>ML778503.1:594662-613478 GCA_009831015.1 Picea engelmannii | reverse complement strand
AGCACATTTATGAGGCTGATGAATGAAGTCCTGTGGGAATTCATTGGCAAATTTGTGGTGGTATATCTGGACGACATACTGATATTCAGCAAGACCAAGGCTGAGCATTTGAGGCATTTAGCCATCATAATGAAGAGGCTATAGTAGGAGAAGCTGCTGATAAATTTGAAGAAATGCTCATTTATGCAGACAGAACTCGTATATTTGGGTTTTGTGATTTCGGCGAATGAATTGAAGATGGATCCTGAGAAGGTGAACATAATCAGGAATTGGCCATCACCGAGGAATGTTTTTGAGGTAAGGAGCTTCCATGGATTGGCAAGCTTCTACAGAAAATTCATTCGGAATTTTAGTGGAATTAGTGTCGCAATGATGGACACTGTGAAGAAGCGGCATAAAGTTTTCCATTGGACAGCAGAGGCTGAAAGAAGATTCAATTTGTTGAAGCAAAAGATCACCGAGTAGCCAGTGTTAGTGCTGCCTGACTTTCTGAAGACCTTCCAGGTGAAGTGTGACGTTAGTGGATATGTTGTTGGAGGGGTCTTGAGTCAGGATGACAGACTTGTCGCATATTTCAGCGAGAAATTAGACGATGCGAAGCTGAAATACTCCACGTACGACAAAGAATTCTATGCCATTGTCCAGGCATTGAAGAAGTGGAGGCACTACCTCATACCCAAGGAGTTTGTTTTGTACAACGATAATCATGCATTGCAATTCGTGAGTCAGCAGGAAAAGTTGAATCAGAAGCATGCGAAGTGGGTGGAGTATATGCAAAACTTCACATTTGTGATAAAGCACATTTCGGGGACTGTGAACAAGGTGGCAGACGCCTTGAGCCGAAAATGTTTGCTGCTGCAGGAATTCAGGGTCAAGACTTTGGGTTTTGAGAACCTGAAAGATATGTATGCAGGTGACGCAGACTTTGGCGAGGCATACGAGGTAGCCGAGAACCCAGTTCTCAGGGATAGGAGTCCGTGGATTGACTACCTGATCCAGGATGGATTGTTGTTTAAAGGAAATCAATTGTGCATTTTAGATTGCTCCATGAGGGAGAATTTGGTGAAGGAGAAGCACAGCGGTGGATTAGCAGGTCATTTCGGGCATGACAAAATGTTCGCCAAGCTGAGCGAGTCGTATTTTTGGCCAGGCATGCGAGCAGATGTGAAGAGGTTTGTTGACAGGTGCAGGATATGTCAACATTCGAAGGGGTGAAGGTAGAATACAGGGTTTTATCAGCCGTTGCCTATACCTGAGAGGCCATGGGAGGCCATCAGTATGGACTTTGTTTTGGGATTGCCGAGAACACAGTGAGGAGTGGATTCCATTTTTTTGGTGGTGGACAGGTTCTCGAAGATGGCACATTTCATCCCGTGTCATAAGACCAGCGATGCTACCCACATCGCGAATTTGTTTTTTAAAGAGATCGTGTGATTGCATGGATTGCCGAGAAGCATAGTCTCGGATCGAGACACGAAGTTTATAGGTCATTTTTGGAGGACACTATGGAAGAAGCTGGGGACTGACTTGGCATTCAACTCAGCATACCATCCGCAGACAGATGGACAGACCGAGGTGCTGAATAGGAGCCTCGAAGACTTGTTGAGAAGCCTAGTGACTGAGCATCACAATAGCTGGGATCAGATCCTACCACAGGCAGAGTTCCCGTACAACGATTCGGTGAATCGGAGTACAGGTAAGAGCCCATTTCAAATTTTGTATGGGACACATCCGAGAGGAGTTTCTGAACTCAAGGAGTCAGAACAGGCGGAGACTAGCAGTGCGAGGGCTGAAGAATTCGCTGAAGCGATGCAAGAACTTCATGCGGAGGTGAAGCAATGACTGCAGAAGTCGAACCAAGAGTACAAGCGCAGGGCCGATCAAAGGAAGAGGCAGCTTCAGTTCAAAGTTGGGGACATGGTTCTGGCGCACTTAATGAAAGAAAGGTTCCCAAGGGGAACATACAACAAGCTCAAGATGAAGAAGATTGGACCGTGCAGAGTCCTGAAGAAATTTGGGCAAAATGCATATAAGCTTGAGCTACCAGAAGGCATCGGGATATCTCCGATTTTCAACATTTCAGATTTATATCCATACAGGGCTGATGAAGCACGCACTGGAACTGAGGAACCAGTGATCCAGTGGCAGAAGAAGTTGCCAGTTGCACAGAAACCTGAGATGGAGTGCATACTGAATAAAAGAGTTGGAAAGAAGACCAGGAGGAAACAGTATTTTGAATACCTGGTGAAGTGGAAAAATCACCCAGTGGAGGATGCCAGCTGGACGACAGAAGCTATGATACAAAAGCATGGTCACACCGTGCAGGAGCTCATGGATAGGAGCCCATGAAATCTTTTGAGCCGAGGAGTATGATGCAGGAGCATCCACATCTCGATCAAGCGAGCCAGCGCATGGAGTAAAGAACATACAGCTGGACAACGCCAGCACAGATATTTTTGAAATACTTGGAAAGTGTTGCGCCACCATTTTAATGAAGGCACTCAAAGCTGGGTGCACTTGTATTGTAATGTAGATAGGAAGGCAGTTAATAGTTTTAATGTTGTTAGATAGGAATTAACTGTAGATTAGACAGTCTACTTTCGAGAGGGAAAACGGAGTATAGACACCCTCCCTTTGTACATTGTATTCATTCTGGATTATTATTCAAGGTTAGCGTACAAGAGCAAGAGAAGAACAGAGCAGAGAGCTTGTGAAGAATCTCCATGTACAGATATTGAATTAATAGAAAAGCTTTGATTCAATTCATGGGTATGACTATTCTCTATGTGTTGTTGATATTATTTTGTTCTATGCTTGCTTCCTTTTATGCCTTCGTAGTATATGTTGTGTATGTGATTTCATGGCAGATTAGAGATCTGGGAGAGAGGCGAGAATGAGTTTCAATTGTTTCTCTGGTTGAGCCGAGAGATTCCTGCATAGAGTGCAGTTGAATTCCTCCGCATAGAGTGCGTTGAGGAGGATCAACAGTTAAACCCTCATTTCTCATTTGCCCGGAGTTGTGTTGGATAATTCGAGCCGTGCAGGTGGAGTGCAGGTCGGATTGAAATCTCAGTAGCAAGTTTGAGGAGGGAAAGACCGGGTTGCTGTGGCTACGAGTGCACAGGACCTGGAAGACTTCAGCACTGTCGAGAGTTGTTGAAGATCAGACACCGGCAGCGGGTTCCAGGAATCCCTGAAGAAGACGAGAGAATCAAGCTCAGGAGGGATATTTCCTTTCATGCTTGCCATGGAAAATAAACCCAAGAAAGTTCTAACAGGACGGAACCTTGGAACAGGAGGATTCTCTAGAGGAAGAGAATCGACGACTTGAAATATTCGTGGAGAGTCACGAAGTCCCGCAGACCGTCAGATCGCGGAGGAGTTGCGAGGGGGTTAGCTCGCAGGCGCACGGAGGAGTCTGTTTTCCATCGCATATCGGCATATCAGGGTGGTGAGTGCAGAGTTGCATGCACGTCGAAATCGCGAATTGCAATCCCCCGATTTAATTGGAGCCGTCGATTTTGACGCGGACAGGTGGCACGAATCGGGAGCATCGCGGAATCAACATTCGGGGTTTTCAACACCCAAGCGCTTGTATCATGGATTTGTGATCCGCGAAATCCTGAGGGTTGACCGTTGACCATCGGGGATCGGGGTTCGGAGTTTGAATTTTCACGAGGAGTGCACATAGGGTTCGCAATATCGTGAGACCCGATTTCCCGAAATAGTCGCCGGGAGATCAAAAGAGTGTCCTGTGGGTGACGCAAGGTCCTGATACGGGATTGGAGGAGCATCAAAGCTCTTCAGGCCGAGGTTAGTGAAGGTCCTGGCGAGGCGGCTGTGCGTGGAGGCCAGTTGCAGTCACCATCCCTTCTCTGCCACCTACAAATTACACCCCCCTCATCTCCGCCACCTACAAATTACCCCCCCGCCCCCTACCTCACCTCAAATATTTCCATCCCCATCACTTCCCAACCCACCAACCCTTCTTCGCCACCTACAAATTACACCCCGATCATCTCTGCCACCTACAAATTACCCCCCCTACCTCACCTCAAATATTTCCCTCCCCCTCACTTCCCAACCCGCCAGCCCTTCTCCGCCACCTACAAATTAACCCCCCCACTCACCTCACCCTATGCCACTCCCCTCACCTCCGCCACCTACATTTCTACCCTCCCCCTACACTAGCCTTTCCCCCTTTTCCTACACTCCCATGCTTCATGCACTTAACTCATTTTCATGAAACATTATTACTAATATAATATTCACCTTTAACTTTTCCACTTTATACATTATTTTATGTAATCCACTTGTAACCTTATGCCATGTGCCCAAATTTCTCTGGAAGACATGGAAATATGTTTAGGCCTATTGAGGAGTGCCACATGGAAGCCATTAATTGGAGACACGTGGCTATATATTGATGGTTGGACAAAATTTAATCCAATGGTGCAGATTTGTCCACGAATTTTGATTAATGGTGGTTGAGTCATGATTTTGTAGAGGCCATAACTTGAGCTCTGGGTGTCAGAATCGTGCAAAATGTATACCGTTGGAAAGGTATTTCAACGTAGAATATGATGATAAAGGTTTAAAAGGATGAAGGTTGCTAAATTTTCCACATAAATTAAAACATCAGTCAGCTGCATTTGTAATGGGCATGTGTGACAACTCGACTTCACGAGCTCATATCTTGAGATCGAGGCAACAAATTTGGATAAATTTTATATCATTGGAAATATAAGACAATGAAGATAACATAAGAAGTGATTTATATTATTAAAAAAATTGTTTTAAATTCCATAAAATTAAATTACAAACATCCTATTTTTATGGAAAATTAATTAAATTGTGAAAACAAAATTTTATTTAAAAACTTTTATTAAAAAAGGAAAGAAACAATTGAGACAGTTCCTGTAAGTATCAAAGAAGACAATAAAAAGGACAAAAAACCAGCAAGTAAAGGGGAGATACCATCATAGTAATTTCATACTGATCACATCCTTCTGTCTTTATCAAGCTCTTCATCTAGTTACTCCACCTCTTTAAATAGAAAGGTTTAACCTAAGACTGATAATTTCATTTTTCTTCTTACCAAGTCTTGATGTCTTTCGTCGCCCACTTTCGTCTTTCTACGAACTTCATTCTTATGCATATTTTCTTTATGGTATGTGGGAGCCCCAATCCTAGTCATTATGACAAATGCATTTTAATTTCAGAGAATATGTATTGAACTATATATTTTTTAGAAATTCTAAGAGACCTATTTTGGGAACAATCTCGACTGTACTTTGTAACCCAGTTTTTCCAAATATAAAGTATTCAAAGTTGAACTATCATTATATTCATTTGATCTACCCATGTATCACTCTATCAAAGTTCTCTTATGCATGCAAATCATTTTCTTTTAATTTTTTATGTGATCATAAATCTTTAGCCCTACTATGATGGATGTGAGGAACTTCTATTTATTTACATTAAATATATGAATGTGTGTGTTTCCTTGTCCATTTTTAGGAACTCTCTTTTTAAATAAAAAATATAAAAACATTTTTATGTTTCTTTCATATCTATTTTACTTCCCTTTGACAGACTTCTTTAAAAAGTCCCACATTTTACAAATCTCAAACAGAGGAGTACCACCTCTATAAAAATGCATGAGGATTTGCATCCTCGTGAGGTTGTCATTTCGGTCCTAATGGATTCAAGTATCAACAAGTTTAGGGTTGTAAAGTAATCAACTTTACACTTTGGGTGCTACCAACATGCCCTTTCTTAGAGCTCTTACCAATTTGTCTCATGTACACTTACTAAACTTGGACAATAATAAAATAATAAACTAGGTGGTATTTTTCTATTTACCATACACAAACTTTCTACCAATCTATCTATCTTAAAATTATCAACCAACATGATAGAAGGTAACATCCCTTCATAGATTAGTAATCTTAGCAACTTCACCTTTCTCAATTTAAGGGGAAATCTTTTGAATGGAGCATTCCATCATTACAAAGCTTTGGAAAAATAGAGAGATTGAATTTTGGAAATAATAGATTGGAAGGAAACATCCCTAAATACTTTAAACTATCAAAACATCTTGATCTCTTAGACCTTAGTAGAAATATTCTTTCTAGAAGAATTCCCAATTACTTCCTCTACCTTAAACAACCGAGAATGCTTTATCTTCATCACAAATAGTTATTAGATAATATCCCTGCAAATTTAGGAGATTGCTCGAATTTGGAATTTCTTGAATTATGTCACAATAGGATCCATGGAAGCATACCATAAGAAATTTCCAATATTTCTAATCTACAAATGTATTTGAATCTTTCATGGAATTTACTAGAAGGTTCATTTCATGTAGAGATTAGTAAGATTGTAATGGCTCTAACTATAGAAATTTACGCCAACCATTTGACTGGGATTATTCAAGTTGTTCTTGGAAATTGCATTGCACTAGAGTAACTGAATTTATCTCAAAATACCGTCAAATATTTTATTCCATATTCGCTTGGAAATTTATTGAATCTCATGGTCCTAGATCTCTTTTCAAATTACTTATCAAGTATAATTCCAATTGCTCTTAAAGCATTGAAAATGAATTAGTGTTTAAATTTATCTTTTAACAAGCTCACAAGTGAAATATCAAAAGGAGAATTTTCTACAAATCAAACCATATCCTTAATCGGAAATCCTGGTCTTTGTGGACTATTATCATAGGATTTGTACCTGTGCAAATCTCTCCACATGATACCAATATTGTGTAACAATTGGATATTTTAACCATTGTCACCTAAGTAGACACTTCCCTCATTTTAGTGATGGAATAAGTTCCAACACAGGGGAGGCTTACCTGGTGACCTCAAGGGATCAAATAGAAAGATTAGTCGATCCTATAACCCCCTATCTTGGTCACCTAAATGTTAGGTCTAGGTCTAAGAAACGTGAGAAAGGTAACAAAGTAATCGGTTCACATGTACGAGAAAATAAATAATATGAAGCATAATATAGACAATGTCCAAGTCATAGAAGTCATTAAGACCTCAAGGGATCAAATAGGAAGATTAGTCGAGTCTACAACCCCCTATCTTGGTGACCTAAATGTTAGTTCTAGGTCTAGGAGAGGTGAGAAAGGTAACAAAGTAATTGGTTCACCTGTACGAGAAAATAAACAATCTGAAGCATAATATAGACAATTACCAAGTCATAGAAGTCATTAATAACCTCTCAGACACTAGATAATCAATAAATTCAATGGTTGTTGAAAAATTATAGAAGTAAATAATATATAACAACAATTAATGTTTTGCAACAACAATACTAAAAAGTACTGGGAAGCATGGAAATTGAGCATAGAAATTAATCCTTCAACATGTACAATAATATCCAATTCCTAGACTATTATTATGAGTAATTTTAACCACGGTTTCAAGTATGTATGCAACAATTAAAGTAAAACCTAGTGGTTGCAGAATTTTTTTATAACAACAACAATAAACATCATTTGTTTGCTAAAATTAGAGTTAGTAGGGTTAGTAAAATCACTTTGATAGAGAGAATGTTAATTCTAAAGGTACTTAACACTTAAAAAAAATTCTGAAATTGTTATTTATCAATTATAGCTAGGTTTCTTCAGAAAACTAAAATCACACAAAATAAATAAACCAAGGAACAATGAAGAAGATAAAAACACTAATAACACATGAGAGACACAAATATTTTTGGGTAAAATAACCCTTAGAAAATCCCAATGTGGGAAAACCAGTTCTTCATTTTGTCTATTTTATTATGCAACATAAAAACATAGAGATCTCTTACAGATTAGATAGATATACACAAATGACTGAGTGAAACCCCAATAAAAATTATTCGAAAGACTTGTACGACCCTCTCTCAATCCAGCAAACCAACAAAGAAACCTGAAAGAACCAAAATCATGAGCCTCTGCGAAAATCATACGGCCCTCTGTGTCACCTCTGCATCACCTGTACCACTTTCATTCAGATATGAAGTACGACCTGTTAGGACCTTATAATGTACCTTTTTGTTCATACTTTTTGCTATCATTACATCCTTTTCCCACTCACATTTAAGCCTACATTATCACCTTAACCTATCTTTCCAAAGTTATATAATGTTCCTTCTATTTGCTATATATTTAATTTGTTTTACATGTAATTTTACATTACTCTCATACTTAGCCATCGATCAGAAACATATAGTTGCTGAAACAGTTCGAACTATAGATTATTGTTGTTGCTTGAAGACCCGTTGTTGAAACAGTCAACAGCATGCAAATCCCATTGCTGAAACAGTCTGTGATCTGCGATGTTGGAACAACAATTCACATAGCAGTAACAAGAAGGAGTTGTTACACTGGCCGCAACAGCCGCACCTTAAGCCAACACCTACCATCGTTGTTGCTTGAGACCACGTTGTTGAAACAGTCAAACAGAACACAAATCCCGTTGCTGAAATAGTCCGTGATTTGCGATGCTGAAACAATATACAACAGCAGTAACAAGAAGATAAATAAAGAAGTTGTTACATCGGCCGCAACAGCTACACCTCAACCTAACACCATTCCAACTTTTGTAACAGCATTTTGCTACGGGAGATCAGAATATCCTATTCCAGCATAGAAGATTAGATCTGACTAAGAATAGGATTCGTATGTGCACATGTAATTTGATGATCAATTGTATTGAGAGGATTCTCCTCTTTAAATAAGGGGAAATCATCATTAGAAGGGGATTTTTTTTGGGGCTAGAAAGAGATTACAGAGAAGGACGTGTTCACTTTGGATATTGTAACATGATACAATTGATAGATGAATAAAAGATTATTCTGAGCATTTCTTCTTAGTTCCTTTCATTTCTGGGGAATATTGTGAGAAGGGAGGGCCCACCTTCTTCACGAGATTCACCCATTAGTTCTGTAGTGTGTTAGTATTATTTTTGTTCACGCCTTGTTTAAACTTTGTTTTGCTGAAACTCTACTTTATCGAACTCTGTTTTTCTGAAACTTTGCTTTACTGATTGTTACATTGTTTTCATACAATTCACTCTTGGGTAACTATTAATCATTCTGATTGGTAATTCTGCTTGATGAATTTATGAAAGTGTGATAGTCAGAGACAGGTGCTGAAGATTCCTGCTTAGGGAATAGGGTCTTGTTCTCTATTATAAGATAGTTAGCCTTCAGTACTTGTCAATCATTTTGATTAGTAATGAGTTCATGAAAGTGTGATATTTGGAAACAAGTGCTAAAGATCCCTGCTTTGGGGGATAGGGTCTTGTTCTCTATTACAGAATAGTTAGTCTTCCTTGCAGTATCCTGAAATATTTCTTTTCCTAGGTTGTTGTTTCTTAATGTAATCCAGGATTCTTTTGATAATTATTTCCTTAAACCTCAAACTCTACAATAGATAGATTGCTTTTCTATAATTCAAAGTAGAACTTCAATCTGTTCAAGGCAAGGTGTGATTAATGTACTTTTACTACAACTCTAGATTGCTTTTGAGATTGAGCATATACAGTATGTGATTGCCTTTGAAATAAACAGACTTCCCTGGGTTGAAAAATTTATGTAACACTTGATTGTTTAGTTAATAAGCAATTACAGTGACCAACACGACCTATGAAAATCGTTGAGATGCAAGTCGATCCACCTGTAAAAATATCCTTTGTCCTCTCTACAATTCTCCTTCAACAAACCCTCAAGATAACTTCTTCTTCTTGCTGAAATTTACCCTCTCTCAATCAACTAATACACACAACCACCAATTCAACCTCCTTTTGTCTCAATGAGAAAGAAAAAACCTATCTCCAAAGAGATCAAGGGATGATATCAACCCTCACTTTCTCAATGAGATAGATGGCCAAGATTAAAAGACCATCACTTAAATTATTTTGACTTTTAACTTTAGGAAAAAGTTCTCGTTAAGTCAACATTAAAATATAACACATTTAATGTACTTTTTCTATGTTAGACTTAGGAAAAATATTTAACTCATCAAATTGGCTAGTTTCATTGTCCCCCACCATGTTAGGACACCACACATGGGGAACACATTATGAGTTACACTTCTCAACACTCTCTCTTAATGAGGAATGGATTCTAAACCAACCCCATCTTATCTATGAACTTCATGAATTTATGTCTGCAAAGTTCCTTGGTAAATATATCTGCCATTTGATCATTTGTTTATGTGTATTGGAGCCTCAAAGCTACCCTCTATACAAAATCTCGTAAGAAGTGATAGAAAATGTCTATATTCTTTCTATGATCATGAAACACATGATTATCATAGATCTTGATGACACTCTAATTATCACAATGTATTACAGTAGCCTCTAACTCCTTGCCGAACAATCCCGACAACAACTTCCTCAACAATAGTGTGTCACATGCTGCTAAACTAGATACCATGTACTCTGCCTCAACATAGCTCAATGACATTGATATTTTCTTCCTACTATACCAGAATATAATACATGATCCTATGTTGAAGAAACACCCTAAAGTTCTCTTTCTATCCTCTGCACATCATACCCAATCAACATCCGTAAATCCTACCACTCTCACTCCACCACTGTGCTCATACAACAATTCATACTCCACTTTACCTCTCAAGTATTGAAGCACATGATTTGTAGCTATCCAATGCACTCTTTGAGGGTCCACTATGAACTAACTTAAAGAGTTAACTGCAAAGCTAATATCTGACCTAATGTTGACCAGATACATGAGCAATCCAAGAATTTGACGATAGATGGTGAGGTCTATTGTATCATAACTAGATAAATCAATATTTCTCTAGTTTGTCACTATAGGTGTGGATATGGGCCTACAATCTATCATCCTAAACCTACACAATATCTCTACTATATACTTCCCCTGTCCTAAGAAGAAGTGCCCATCTGTTTTCCAAACCTCCAAACCAAGGAAGTGACACATCAAACCAATGTATTTCATCTCGAACTCTGGTGCAAATTTATCCTTGTAGTCAGTAATCAAATGCTCAACTCCAGTAAGAAAGAGATCATCAAAAAAAATTACCAGTATGAGAGGCACCTCATCTTCTAGAAAATAGAGATTTGGATCAGCTTGACTTCGTTGGAATCCCATCTCTCTCAAGTAGTTTTCAATCCTCGAGTACCACACCCGAGGTGCCTATTTGATCCTGTTGAGTAAAAGATATTGAAGTTCTCTTCAAAACATTTTTTGAATCTTGTTTGGCTAGAACAAGATAGGTGGGATTATTACCCTAGTTTAAATCCTTATTACATATTCAATTAACCTCTAAATTATAAAGCTCAGAGACCAATTTTTTATTTTTTATTCTATATCAAAGTTCAATTAAAAAAAAAATTATGATTTTAAATAACAATTTTTAAACATGAAGCAAAATAATATAAATCTGATGTAATCAAGAATGACCAAGATGAGTCGCAAAAACATCCAATATTTTATTCATTCATTCTGAAATCAGCCAATACACTTCACATACTTCAAAATTATGGACCAGGAGAAAGTCTAGCAACCTAAGGTAACACACACATAGACCATCTATGCCTTCAAATCAGACCAAGACTAATAATCCTACTGCCACAATTTTCCTTTTCTATGACTCTATACAATAATTCTAATCAATATTGAAAACTAATCCAGAAACCAAGAGAAATCTACAAACTATCAAGAAGATAATCAACCTGGAAGAATATCATAAATCAATGCCTCTTGGCCCTGCTTATTGTCACCTTCAACAAACCCTACTATCAAAGAAGTCTCTTAGCTTTAGAAATAAGAAAATGAATGAAGTAGTAATGAAATATCACTTGGTAGTCAGATAAAACCTTATCAGAGGAATGTGTTCTTTCCCCCTTACTTTGTCCAACTTACTCCTTGAAATATCTCTAGGGTAGTTGAATCATTCAACCAATTTTAGTTATCTCACTAACTAACAACTAGTTAGTTAATAGGAGAGTTGTCAAGTAAATAAATTAAATAATAATAATAATATGATAAGGGTACTAAATAATACTAACAAGTGGGGACCCCCTATTTTATTTTAAAAAATAAATGAACCATTTCCTCCTTGTAACTTCCACCTTAAATGTAAGACACATCAGCTTGCCACATCATATAATCCATGGAATTTTCATGCATAAGATGGAATGTCTATAAGAATCCCCTTTTTGCTCCATGTGACAATCATTAAATTTATCAAAATTTAACCATTATATAAATTTGTCCAAAACATGCAGCATAAAAAACATAAGGTTTTGCAATATAAAACTTTCAAAAGTATGAGTTGTCCCAAATAACATGTTGTCCAAAATAAAGTGCAAATAAGTCTATACACAGATCCTGAAATAAATCAACAAAATCATGAAAAACCATATTTGTTGTGAGAGGTTTCCCCTCTCCTAATATGAATACTTTTATCCACTTATTTTCTTCCAATTGATGAACTAGCCTTAGCATATTTCTGACCATTTCCCTGCATGTGCGAGGTGACTAAATGTGATGACTCTTGTGATGACTTTGGCTCAACTGCTACTACTTTATATTTCTCTGGGTTGTCCTCAAGCTATGTAATTTTTTCCTCACCATGATGGGCATGTGAAGCTTGGGATATAGGTTGTAGGTTTGGATGCAGAAGAGGTGCTGGTGGTAATGGACCACTAGGCCAAACATGGAAAGGAGTTTGTTGAATATGATCAATGTTCATCCAACCTTATGATTGTCTAGAAGGAGGGTGTGCAACATATTTCCAACCATCTCATTCTAGACTAACTAAAGGAGCAGAACTATTATTTGAGACTGGAATGCCAATGCTTAGACGAGGGTTCTCAGGGATAGGTGAAGGTCTATAAGCTTGTTGGCCAGCCACGTTGAAGAAACATGTCTACAACAACTAATTAAACTCTTATGAATGTGCATCAAAATGTATAGAGAAACTGAGCCTTTTATTACCCCTTTCACAAGGGCCTATCCCTCTGCCTCTATTATTTCCCTTTCTGTTGTGGTTGCCTCTACTGAAAAATATCATATTGATGCATATACACAGATCCTAACCAAAGCATGACTAATCAATCATCTAAAAATTTGCATAAAAATAATTTAGACATGGCTCTATTCATAACAATACATATGCAAGAAATCATCATGCAATTCATGTCTTCAAAGCTAACAATGACTTTGAACAACGATTTGAAATGGATTTTGGGATTCAATGTCAGGATTTGTAAAGAGTGGAAAATGGTAACTATGATAGGAATGTTGAGAATGGATTATTCAATACCATGGCCAACTTCACTAAATCATTATGATCAAGTGGCTCACTTCAATCATCTTCTTTCAGCCATAAAATAGAGTTACCCCGAATAAATTGAACACTTCACTCCTTATCTAATTAATTCTGCAATCCAATACTTAATAAAACCATAATTAAAAAATGGGCATGCATTAATTATAGAGTTTATGATCATTTTCATATTCAACCATTCATCTCTTTTAATCCCAAATGATATGTAGAATTATAACCATCATATAATCACATAAGTCAAGTCTACAACTCATCATAATCTCTTATTTCATAATCAAACCCTTCATCCAAACCATGACTTGAAAAATGTTTCAGTAATAATTATGTTGCTAGCCAGATGTTTTTTGAATTCATTTATTTTTATTTACGAAATATTTATCATCCTTTATCTACGATGTAACTACTCAGTGGTCACTAATTCTTTATTTTTGTTCAAAATATCTACATAAGTTTTTCATCACAACTACAATTTTATTCGACTAACACAATGTTACTATTTGCCAAAATTATAATAAAAAAATGATCGATTTCGAAGTTGTGTGCAGTGTTCAAGCTTGTAATAAACCATTAAACATTCAACCAAATAGAGATCAACCACTGCATTCATTATTCAAACAATTATCTTCATCACACATTGACTATATTCCCAAATGCACAAAATATGTCAACTTGTTATAAAGCCTAAGTTCAATCCCCACCAACAGGATTATCTCAACAACCATTCAATCAATAAACCAAAATTTGAGTTGGGAAACTTTTGTTTGTAACAATGGTTAGTCTATCACAAAATCCACATATGGATCACACACATCGAAAGGTCATGAGATAACAAACAAACTTCAGGTGTGGCGAGGGTTTCAATCTCATAATCTCTTTAAAACTTGGTTGGGTTCGCAACAATGCATGCAAGGAATACAAACCCATCTTAGACCAGAGTAAACACAATCAAAACGTTTCTTTTCAACCAGTGATCGTCGAGTACTCTGCATGAGCTCGTGGAGTCTCATAATCCAAGTCAATAGACAAACCCCAAAATTTGCATGCAACTCTTTTTCATGTGACGGCAATAAAACAACTAAACCTGTGAGTTACAAGACCATCAAGCCAAGTTTTTGAATGATAAACAACAAGAGTCACCATGGGTATATTGACAAGACTTGTGATACCCAATACTGAAGTATAAAATGAAAAACAAAATCACCCATAGAACAACAACTAATTATTAGAACTCTTCAACCACCATGCTCTCTAAACCCCAACTATTTGAGCTCAATTAGTGCATGCTTTTTGTATTTAACCATGAGCATCACCTTTTAAATTTCTAAATGCAAACAATGAAACATGAAATAAATCCAATTGGCAAGCAGAACATATTATTCATAGATCCATGAATAGACTATCAAGCAAAGAACAACATTAGATGAAAGGGATTCGAAACCCTAGTACTTAGTGTTGTGCGAAAATTATTTTCCCTTGAGACAGTTACAACTCGGATCTCAAACCTTCCTTCAAACTCAAAGCGAATGAATCAAATTCCAAACCCTAGAGGTGGTGACACAAACAACAGATAAAGCATTAACTTCTGGTCATGTCGTGCTAGGGTGATGACCAACACTAAATTTCCATAAAAACTAAGGAGGACCACGTCAAAACCCCAAGAAATTGTCGAATGCCAATTGTACACTAGGTCATACAATATCACATGCTACATATGTTTCCACCCACCACATTTAATGCCATTTTTGAACACATAATATTATCTACAAAATAATATTAGTATGCATTAATGCTACAAATCTCTTACCATATACAAACTTTCGAGCCATTGCAACCACTAAAAGCCAAGTTCGATGCTACTCATATCCTTGTAACTTGTATGATATGTGTCGAACCATATACATATAATCCATGAAATATGTATGAGTGATATATTATGCACATATGTATATATAACACCCTTTAAAAATAAGTTACAACGTATTTGTCAAGAGGTTGCAACATGGTAATATAAGTCATCACATGTATGTATAGAGTGACAAGATGCTAGCAAGTGGATAACCAAGTCAATAAAAAAAAAAAATTACTATTTCAAAAACTGTGGATATCAAAATTTAACAGCCATGAACCTTGTTTCAATGATGAGTTTTCCCAGCTATAGTGTTGAGGATCAAAATGGTCAAATACATAAGGAAATTTTATCGCCATTTGATACAAACTGTCATCATTCATCTGCACTAAAATGTAAATACCAAGCTTACATTGTATCAGTCGAACATGCATGTCTCTCAATCACATCTGAAACCAAGTGACATCTTCTTTAAAGGACCTTTCTTTCAATCTTTTAATGGCACTATAAGGGGTCCCACTTATAGCTTATTTAGTATATATATATATATATATATATATATATATATATATATATATATATATATTTGTGTATGCCTTGCAATTCTTTGCAGGTTGGTGACTTCATGACGATTTCGAGAGTCAACAATGGCGACTCCACAGGGAAGGAAATATAGTATTGGATTGAACGTAGCTCTTTGGTTTTGCATCCCAAAGAAACCTTGTTGCTATGAAATTAGAAATATTTTTCTCTGGTATGTTTTTTCAAATAGGGATGGCAGAGGGAAGAAAGTGAAATATGAGAGAAGGGAAGTTGAGCACTCAAGCTTAAGAAAGGTGGCCATAGGTGCAACAACAATATCAATATATGAACCAAAAGTGATTATCTTTCTTTCTGTTATGATTACTAGTCAGTACTTAAGAATAATTTTGCAAAACAAGGAAATAATGTGGTTGTACAAGGCTTATTTGAATTAGACTGAAGACAAAAATTCAAATAATTGAAAGCCAAGTAACAGAAAAATAAGGCTCCAGTCAAAATGGATAACAAAGATGCAGTTGGAATCAATTAACCAAAATTAAATCAACAATACTATTGAAATAAACCATAATCAAATGGAGAAAAATAAACAACTGTACAACTAGAATCTAATATTTACATGAAACATTCATTCAGAAAAAAGAATAATCAGCCATGCTCACATAATGTTTCAAATGAGAGCCATTATTCATGAAGGAAAAAAATCACCCTTTGAAGTCCTTCAACATATAAGTATTACTTCCAACTACCAGAGAGATCTTGTATGGACCTAGCCAAAGTTTTTCGAATTTAGAATGTTTTCCTTTGTTTGTGTGAGAGGAATCCCAAAGTAGGAATTTATCATTCACCTTAAACTTAATAGATTTGGCATGCTTTTCGAAATACTTCTTGACTGTCTGCTTCCTTTGCTTCAGATTTTCCAACACATGGTTCCTTTGTTTCTCCAAGGTGAACATAGCATTCATCCTTTGGGAAATATCAATAGAATTCAATTCCTTATCTTGTATTGCTAAACAAAGTGATGTGATTTCAAGTTAAATAGGAATAACAACTTCTTGAACATAGAAAAGTTGAAAAGGGGTATGGCCAGTGCTACTTTTGGTGGTTGTGTGGTCAACCTACAATACTTATGTAAGTAAAGTATGCCATTGGCAAGGCTTATCGTCAATAATCGTTTTCAAGATATTGACCTTCTTATTGGTTGACTCAACCTAGCCATTTCCCTAAGGGTAATAGGTGGATGAGTTGAAGTGATTGACTCCAAATTTGCTCAGGAACTGAGTAAAATTTGCAGAAATAAATGTTGGTTTGTTGTTTGAAACTATTTCGAGTGGAAGGCCAAAGCAAGAGAAGAAATTAGATTCTAATAATTTAATGACCTTCTCATCCTGTGCATTTTTAAGAGGAACAACTTCAGTACACTTGGTAAAGTAGTATGTTGTTGTCAAGATAAATATATGTCCTGTAGAAGATGGAGGGTTAATAGGGCCGATGAAATCTAATCCCCATTTAGAAAATGGGAAATCTGGTAAGACTGGTTGTAAAGGCATATCAAAAAATTGTTCCCTACAAGAAAACTTTTGACATTTTTCACAAGCCCTAAACAAACTTAAAAGAATCTTGGAACATTAAGGGCCAAAACTACCATCTCTGATAATCTTATAAGTTGTAGCTTTCACTGTGAAATGGCCAACAATATGAATGTTAGAACTTGTTGATCCGTGGAATTCATTCAAAAAAATTTGAGCTACTTTATCATCTACACATCTCAGCAATAACCCTTCAATAGATCTGTGAAAAATGATATTTCTCTGGATAATTTACTTTGGAGCTATTAATCGTAACCTTCTGCGCCCAAAATTGTAGAAATGAAAAAAAATTGTACATAAAAATTGTAGAAATGACAGATCACCCAAGGAGACTCATGCATGTAGGTCTGATCGAAAAGAAACTCATACTATGCACAATTGTCAGGAAAATTAATGATAACAGTCCAGAATTCACCCTAAATGCAATCCCAAAATTTCTGAATCCGTCGTCTTATTGCTTGAATTCTAGAACTAGAGTGACAGGTCTCAACAATTGACAATTTGATAAATTCTAGAACTAGAGTGACAGGTCTCAACAATTGACAATTTGATGAAGCCGAGACCATACTGTTTTCTTTTAGCATGATTTTTGTATTTTGATATCCGAATAAAACAAAAACCATAAAAATGATAAAAAAATAAATAAATAAATGAATAAATAAAAAAATTATAAAATCATAAAAATCAAAACATTGCAAATGGACCTTTTACTCACTTCCTAAACTATAATCAAAACATGTTTCTTTACGCTTAACATTAATATGTTTTCTTTGAGTCATTGTTGTAGCAATCAAAGACAAACAAGTATGCAAGGGCAATAGGTATATCAACGTAGTTTATTTCATTGAATTGCTCGCATTTGCACTTATTTCTGCATTTTTCGATGCTCTCACATTTTGCTGCAGGAAAATGATAACCTTTTACAGGTTCAAAGATGATTGTCTGTACTTAGTACTTTTCAAAAGGATAAGATCCCTGGAACAATATGTTGACCGAAATTCAAAACAGAGAATGGCTCTGCGCGAGAGGAACTCAGCGCGGCTAGGGTCTAAACCCTAGCCGCACGCACTGGTTATCGATTGCAGGGGCGAGGAAATCCGCGGGCAGCCGACCAGGGTATTTGCAGGGGCGAGGCTAGGCGACGGGAGCAGGTCAAGAGCACACAGAGACGCGCTTTCCTGAGTGACCCGAGTGCGCCAGTGACCCTGCACGCGTTTTCGCGGCGACCTGGTGCCAAGAAGAGTGGCCATGGCCTCAGATTCGAATGCCAAGAAAGGAAATGACCGGTTGGAAGCTTTCAAGGAGCTAGTTCGCTCGGCAAGACCCAAAACCGAGCCTTCTTCCTCGTCTAAGTTTGTTAAAAAGATGGAGGAGATCCCTTCGCTGGAGCTACCTCCAGAGGAGCCTTGCAATCTAGCCCTCCTATTTGCAGAAACGGCCCTCATCGAAAAGTTTACGGGATTATGGCCTAGCCCCAAATCGGTGGAGGCATGGATGGATGA